>JAQZBX010027478.1:0-28340 GCA_029593785.1 Cabassous unicinctus | reverse complement strand
AAAAAAAAAAAAAAAGAAAAGAGCCCTGAGCACTTGCCTTAGGATCAACTACAACATGCCCTTGGGCCCCTCTCCAGACTTAATCACATGTGAGTATCTGAAGGTGAGAGTCCTGGAGTTTGCATTTTTAACTGCACTTTAGCTGGCTCTTTTGCAAAATGAAGTTTTGAGAATCATTGCATACCCAGCAACCTCCTAATGGTAAAATCCTGTTTCTAAAAATCTACCAGGTGCTCTCTCATTTATGAGGGCATTTACTAGAACAATCAACTGCACTTTTGACTTTATACAGGAAAATAACCCTTCCAGTCAAAAAAACACTTTCCCTTAGTATCTTAAAAGCAGGAAAGCATGCTAAAATAGTTATCTTGTTAGTTGCTATCAAGAAATTACTCTCTGTGGGAGCATCACGGTGCCTTCCTGGTAACTGACAAGCCATCACTAGGCTCGAGAGCGAAGGAAGCTGGGAGGGACAGACTTTAGATAACTGCTCTTGACCACTGGAGCAGGACTTAGGGATAAGCCCCTGTATCACATCACTACAGCTGATGGAGACTCACAGCAGGTTAATGTCCTGTTTTAACCACCCCCTTTATACCCAGCTTTGATCGAAACAATGACAAAGGAGGAAATGTGAGTCAATAAAAAATTGGTGAAAAACATAAGTCTCATGCACATGATCGTACAAGTTCATTTGTAAGGCAAAAAGTTGGTTGAAAATATTTCAAAATATATTTTTGTTCAAATAGAGTAAATTAAATACACACACACACACACACACACACACACACAATTTGTCAGCTCTCCCAGTAGTAATGCAATACATCGAAAATAAAGGTAGACTTTCTACCCAAATATTCCCATAACCTGGAAAAACTTTTCCTTTTTCATTTTTGTTCATGTGCTTTTCATTTATTGTCCTCATTTTTAAGGCAATCTCTCATCTTTGTCCTTGCTGTGCTGCCTTGGCGTCTCCTTACCTCGTCTTAATTTTCATGTGGCACTGCTGTCTATAGAGCTTCCAAGTAGAATGTGAGTCCCATTAATTATAGTAACTGGAAATTCACAAAATCATTTTACAG
This sequence comes from Cabassous unicinctus, assembly GCA_029593785.1. NCBI lineage: Eukaryota > Metazoa > Chordata > Mammalia > Cingulata > Chlamyphoridae > Cabassous > Cabassous unicinctus. The sequence continues at coordinate 27,258 of JAQZBX010027478.1, read as the reverse complement.
GAGAAAAATGCCTTTTTTTTAAAAAAAAAAAAAAATCTGTGTGGCAATATGCCAGCTGAGAACTAATCTTTAGCAAGGCCCAGCGAAGAGAAATATTGCATTCCTCTGAAGACAAAGAGAAAGCCATCCCCGGCCACTCAAGGTTCTGCTGCCCTCCTTCACGTCTGCCATGGCGTCCAGATATGTGTGCAGCGAAGACCACACACACTGCTAGATTAAAAGTCTGACTGTCCTCCAACGTTTTTGGAACAAGAAAATTAGAGTGTCGCTTGATTAATTATTATAAACTTGACTGCATCTGCTTTATTGTCATCTTCATTATCAACATTTTCCAGCACCCATGGTTTCAATGTTCTTTAATAGGAACTGTAGGAATTTAAAATAGAGGGACATGGTCCTTGGGCACTTAAAATTATAAGAAGCAATGTGGTAATCATACTGATGTTTTTAAGGACATGTGAAAAACTAAAGAAACTTTTCAGTTTTTGTAGATCATAATATCCATAATATTCTCATTACGGCATTGTCCGTGAGATGGGTCTAAATACACAGAAGAAACAGATCCACCTCTTGTGGATATATAACTGACAAATTCCCCATGTAAGTGGATGGCGGAGGCAGAGTCCTCATCATCCAATTGTGAAGAACTAGAGGTAACTAACTAGAGCCTACTCCAGTGCACACATGGAAATGGATGCAGGTACTTGTGCTGTGGAATATCTAACCCTGGTGCTGGATCCGTGCCCAACAGGGGAAAGGTCCACAGCCAAAGCTCCTGAGGCTGTTACAGTTAAAATGAGACCAGAAGACCTCTGTTTTGGCTGCTGGGATGAAAGGAAATGCGCTCCTTGTAACTCAAACTGCAAGAGGAACAGCATTTTCACATAGAAATTGTGTTATAAGGCAATATTGCATTTTTTTTTTTTTTCATTTTTCTAGGACCTTGTACGTCTCCTGAGAGACGACCCTAGAAGGATGCCATGTGCCCCATCACATAAAAGGCAGCTTTGCGGCGGGGAGGCAAGATGAAAAATGTCCTGGTGGGGCAATTTGGCATGGCCCTTCCCTAGAATGAGTCTCTAGAAAAGCCCCTCTGATGCTGAAAATGGACGTTGGTAGGAGCCACATCTATTTGCTCCAGCGCCTTACTTTTTATTCCTCTCATTTGGTGTGTTTATCTAATTTGTCAGGCTGCCACAGAGTGGAAGAAGTAATTTTCAGTTATCTGAAACCTCTGCTTGCCATCTTTATCTGGCCTTGGTTATCTGGAACCTGCCTCTTTGGTGCTCTGTTGACTCATTGCCACTAAGCCTGAGGTTTCACTTCTTTAAACAATGCCCATACCTGCTAACTTAACAGGAAAGAGGCTGCAGAGAGGCACACAGGTCACCGCATACAATACCTTTGTGAGAACTGCAATGGGTCCTTGAGACAGAATGCTTCTTGAATGAACAGATAAATTCGATTTCACCCCACACTATGAGCCCACTGAAATTTAATGAGAAAAGAGGGTAACATAAAGGATGACTTTTTATTTTACACTTTTCAATTGGGCAACTTAAATTTGATTTTTGAGAAAGAGTCAGAGTGCTATGCGTTGTTAACCATCCATAGCTAGCAGCCTTATCTATAATTCCTCGCCATCCCACTTTTACCATATTTTCACATCAAGGATTCTTTCATTTTCTTCTCCTCAAGGATGGGCCCTTTAGTCCTAAGAAGATGAATGTTTGCAACTGGTCTTAAGGTTCTCTCTAGGGGAATATACATTTTCCAGTCAATGAACTTTTAAGCCTTACCCCAAAGTTATAGGAATATGGTATATATTTCTGCCTGCATTTTATTTATTTATTTAGATTTATTTTTATTTATTTTTTGTCACAGAAGGAAGTTGTCCACTAAGGAATCTGGCTGAAAAGCCTCCTGGGAGAAGTGGTTGATAAACTGGTATCTTTTTTTGTGGAATTTGGAAGAAAATGTTTAAATACAACTAAGTTAATATTTATCCCTATTCATGCAAAGAAAACTCCCGGGTCAACACCATGTCTCCTACTGAACATTGTGTGTTAGGTTACAGTCCTGTTTGCCTTTTCCTATGGTGAGTTTGTGATTATACTTCTAAATGGCTCTTACTAAGTGAGCTAGCCAGGATTAAAGATGAAATAATCTCTGAAGGAAGAAATGGCAGGTACATTTGAGATCGGTAGTTCAGGTTTATAAAAATGGGCAGGGATTTGCTATAGACACTTGAGAAAATCTCAAGATTACTGTATATCAATTCTGAAAAGGGTTTCAATTCACTAGTATTACTGATCTAGTACCTCATATACTTTTTGACAAAAATAGATAGAAGATCTGGGAGTAAAGAATACATTTCTTAAGACAGCATGAAGCAACAAAGGTATTATGGAAGCCAGGCCATTTGCTAATGCTTGATGGGATGTCTTTCTAAAATGATGTAATACACTTTGAACAAATGTCAATTTCATTATTGAAACTTTTACAATTCAGAGTCATTCTTTATAGCTTTAATAATTTCAGGCCCTAAGTCTTTCTTCTTAATGAAGGTCAATGTGTAACAAAATTCATTCATTCATTCACTCAACAAATGCTTAAGGTCCAGGTCCTAACACCAATGCTATTTAGGTTACAATTTTTTAAAAAGTAACAAACAATACGACATTTTCTTTCTTGTTAGAATGACATTATTTAAAAGATCTGAACTACTTACTACTATTTTTTTCTTTATAGAGGTTTCAAGGGTCATACTTTCCTATAATATGTTATTTTGACATATTCTGATAAATTTTGTCACTGTGAGATGAAGCAGCTGACCCTGAGAATCTCTACTCATCTTTAAATGAATCTATCTTGGTTGTATTAAAAATTCAACAGAAAAGGGTAAAGTCTAACCTAGAGGTGAAAAATTAGTTTTCTAAAATGATAGCCAAACGTTTATTTATTCCTTCTTATAGTATTGAATTTATTTTAGGTGGGGATATAGGCTTTTATGTTAGAACCCTGTCCACCAGAACTGGACTGAGCTATCCATAGAATGAGTATAAAGTAATAAAACAGATTTACAGAGGCCACTCATCAAGAATCAATCTTATCATATTACAGTCACACCATGGACAGAAATGCCCCCAAACCACCTCCTTATAATGCTAATCAGTACAAATGGATTGAAAGCAAACAGCATTTTGGAGTAAAGGTTATCACTCTTGAGTTTCTTGCCTTCTATCCAAGTTCGTTTCTTTGTCCTCCTTTAAGCTAAAAATTTGAAGATGACAAATCTGCCTGTCATGAACAGGACTAGAACTAAATATAGAAAACAATAATCAATCAAATATCATTCTGGTCAAATTTTGCTAGTGAAAATAAAGAGAAAAATTAAAACGTGCTTTTGCAAATTTACTTTTTAACATTAAAACACTATCCTCAACATTTCTGTTGCCATAGGTACTGAGGAACTTACAATGATTCTGATATTCAGAAAACAACAGCAAGTAACGTTTAAAGAATCACATTAAGAGTAAGAATGGCCCTTATTAATTATCTGAAAATTTTTAGAGGTGAAGAAACTGAGGAAAGATTATCACGACCCTGGGCAGCTTCGGCCACCATGAATATGTTAATTCTTTCACGTCCCTGGGCCCCTCTTCCATCCTGAAGGACAGAAATATATTTGCAACTGAGTATCCACTGGATATCCCACAGGCATCTCAAAATTAAAACATCCCAAAGTTTATTGCAGAGATTTAAAATAACTAGGTGGCACGTATGATTTAGTGAATTCGTGTTAGGAATTGTTAGGGAATAGAGTTGGCTGGCAATGTGTTGCTATTCAGCTCCACAAAAGTGGTATTCTCTAAATCTGGCATGAATCAATTTATTATTACTAAAACTGAATTTAACTTCTGTAGAATGTTCTGCAATGTACAAAGAAGTGTAGCTGATTATAAATTTGATAGCTAGATATGAAAGAAGGCAGACAAATATGAAAAAGTTAGAGAACCATCAGTTAATTGGACATTACAAGTGGGGCAAGGGATGTCATTTCCAGGAACACAGACTCAGAGAAAGACATACACAACAAGCAACAACTTATCGAGCCCAAACCCAAACTTGCTCTCCTATTTTGCCAGCCAACCCTCTTTCCTAATCCCCCTATTTAAACTGGCAGGTGCCTCATAATCGCTCCTGGTGTATTAAGCTAGAAATATTCCTGCTTTTTCTTCTTCAGCATTTACAAGCACTTACCAAGGCTTATTAATTCTTCCTTTGAATGTTCTACCATCTTCCCTTTCCTTCTCCATGTCACAAATCACTTCATATGTAGGCTTTTATAAAAGCCTTCTAACTGAATCAAGCTTCTAAATTTTTTGCAATCCATTTCCTTCCACACAATATTACCAGATTAATCATCCTAAATCACTTCTTTTTATGCCACTCTGTTATGTTAACCTCTCCAGTGATGGTATGTCTTTGCAAGCCCAGAAGCTTCCCTCTGCCCAAGCCTGCTTTATGGTGCTGCCTCTTTCCCGGGATTCTTGCCTGCCCGTTATCCTTCATTTTATACCAAGCTCAAAAAGAATATTCCTTCCCCTCATTCATGCCTAACCTTGGCATATTCTTCAGCATTTCACTTTCTTCAAGGTCTGATGCAACCCTTTCATGTTCCTACAAAATAAATTGTCTGTACTACTCTCCCAGGGGCCCATAATTCCACATGGAGAGCAGGGGCCATGGTTTTCATTCCCTGTGGTATCCCTGGCACCCAGCACTGAGCATGGTACATCACAAGCTCTCATTGAATATTTATTTGTTGAATGAGTGAATAAATAAGCACTACCTCAGATGCATCCTTAATTAGTTCTTTGGTATGCGTAAAATTCCCTAAAGATGGCAATGATGTTGACTATCCCTTTGTCCTCTCCTTAAGTATCTAGCACAGATTCACACACTCACTCAACATGCATTCAATCTATTCCTGTTAAATGCATGGCCCCCAGATACACTCTGGGGTAAAGAGGGAACCACGGACCAAGTCAGCCCATGAACTGACTATCTCACCAAAGTCATACAACATCAATTATAAGTGCAATCGGATGCTTTCAGGGGCCGTAACTGATGCATGGCAGGGAAATCGGGGAATGTTCCATGAAGGAGGCTGAGAGCTGAATTTACCTTATGGAAGAGCAGGTGGAAGTTTTAAGGAAATGGAGGTAGATGAAACCTTTTTGTTGGGAGAAAAGATGCCTATTACCATTTTCAGGTTCGTGGTGCTGGGTTGGATTCCTCATACACTTACCAAAAATCCAGGTCATAAGTTAGGGAAAGCAGTGCCATGTTACAATAAACTTAATGAACAGAAATGTTCAGCTACCTTCCTGATGCTCTCTATTCAGTTTATCCAGAAAACTCCCTTCCACGGGCAAGTGTCAGCTCTGTGACTAGTGATGATGAAGAGCAATCAAGGACAGTCCCATGATTATTCGCCTCCATGTTGGCCTTGTCCTCAGCTCACAGCCCCGTGGTTACATTTCTCAGGCTCCTTTGATGGGGCACTGCATATTCTATTCAACAGTGAGCTTAAATTGATGGACTTTCTTAAGTGATGCCCTATTTGATAAGATATGATAGAATGCATTAATTAATAAATGTGCTTTATTTATATACTGTGTTACGGGGCCCCTTGAACTGGGAATTCATATTTAAGAAGCATACTCCTCACATTAGCAAAGCCCTGACATTTTTAATCAGCCTGGCTGCACTGCATGCACACAAAATGTGTCAACATGAGAAAGTGGAAACACAGTCTTTTCAGCTTCCAGTTCTGCGTGCTCTGATTAGGCACACACTGTCAATTTCATTTGTACTTGATCCATAAAAAGAGTCACATCGTGATATTCCCTTCAAATTCTGGCAAGCTTTATTGATGGCTTAGATGTCTGAGTTAGTTTTGCTTCTATTAAAAACTCTAAATTTGTTTTTTTTAAGTGATGGATTACTTCACTTTGTAGGTGTAATTTTTCATATTCCAAAATAATATTTCTGACCTTGGGGGAGGATTTAGATGGAATATTCTCTGTTAACCATTCGTAGGTTTGTTCAATTTATTTATACACTGAAAAACTGTTAAGAACTTTATATTTAAATAGTCCTCACGACACTTCACTGCACTGGATAAAGTAAGGGTAGTGGTTATTCTTATTTTACTGGGAGAGATAGGAAAGCAAAATTTCAGGATTTTTTTATAAGGCTGTATTGATATTAACTGAAAAAAAATTAGCAAATTCTGAAGCAAAATGATAATAAGCCCAAATCCTTATGACCGATTAAGAAAATAATCTTTTTTTTTTTTTAAAGATTTATTTATTTTATTTATCCCCCCCCCTTGCTGCTTGTGCTGCTGTGTCCATTCGCTGCGTGTCTTCTCTGTGTCTGCTTATCTCCCCTTTGCTGTGAGGTCTTGCCGCATCAGCCCACTGCGCCGCGCGAGCCGGCCTGCCCTCACAAGGAGGCGCCGGGACGCGAACCCCGGCCTCCCATATGGTAAACGGGGGCTCTATCCACTGAGCCACACCCGCTTCCCAGGAAAATAATCTTTATGCAAAAAGAATCTGCTCTTAAATTGTATCCTGTTTTGCAAAGGTGTCATATTATCCCACGGGCTATGAATGTTCCATGTTAGCACAGACACACTACCACTCCTAGAAAAACAGATGAAAGCTCATCTTCCTTCCTCTGTGAATAACAGACAATTTAAAACTTGATTTATTCCAATGTTCCAACTTCCCTAATCATCAGGTAGTATGTCCCTACCTGTCTAAAATTCTTTAAGACAATAAAAACATAATATGGGATATATACTATTCTGGCGCTGTCCTTACAGTTAAGGTATGAGATGCATCATGCCTGTGGCAAGTTACAAGGTATAGCAGTCAGAGGACTTCTAAAACAGATGCACCATCTTTTATTTATTACAGACCTTTTTATTGTTACAGCTGTACCATCATTATATTTCAGAATAATTCCTTATGCTCTGTTTGTTTGAACTATGAAAGTATAGTCATTGTGCCTTTGTAAAAATGTCTTACTGGGGAAATCTTATTCTTGACCGATCAACCTTAGGACCGAAAGTACATTTCACTTGACTGAACTGCCATCTCTGCCAAACTGTGTCTGAATGATAGGAACAGTGAATAGCCTGGCTTCGGAAATGCTCAGGATTATACTTGTGTCATATCTTTGGAACAAAACATATGTGACTGAGGCAAGAATTTTAAAAACTAAAGATAATCTTGAAATAATTGAACCATGACCAAAGATATCCAAGAGACAAACTGGCTTTGGGACACAAATACATTTCAATTACGATTATATGAAAAAGCATTTCCTTTTATTCTTCAATCAAACTTGTCAGAAAAACAACAAAACCACCCTTTCATTGAAGAAAAATGCCATGGTTTTAAATAAATTTCATATTTGAAGACTTAGTAGTCTTTGAAATGATATTCAAACATCATATAGTTTACAAAAATTTGAACTGCTTATTGAAACACTCATTTGATCTACCAAAATTTATTAATATAATTTATCTCCCACCTCTTTGTTTACCTCTTATTTGTGGGATAAGAAAATCCTAAGCAAGTGCGGCAAACGGGAAGTTTTACCCACATAAAAATTCCAATGAAAACCAAACCCTTGCCCTCCAAGAAAAGAGGTGAAGTATATTAAATTTTTTTTTAAGCTCACTGGAAAATTTACATTATGCCCACTTTGATTTATTTTGGGCCATGGATGTGCACAGATTTATTTTTATGGCTGATTATGTCTACATTGGCCCAGAAAACAGACTACTGTACTAACATCAATGCAAATGCATGGTGCTTTGAAGAGCTGCACTGACTTTGTTTTTACTGTAATAGCAGCAAGTTAATATACAAGTTTGTTTGTTTTTTTAAAAGATTTATTTTATTTATTTATTTCTCCCCATCCCCTTGTTGTTTGCACTCGCTGTGTCTATTCATTGTGTGCTCATCTTCCTTTTAGGAGGTACTGGGAGCCGAACCCGGGACCTCCCATTTGGGAGGGAGGCACCCAATCACTTGAGCCACCTCTGCTCCCTGCTTTGTTGTGTCTCTCATTATGTTTTCCTCCTTGTGTCTCTTGTTGCATCATCTTGTTGTGTCAGCTTGCTGCGCCAGCCTGTCGCGTCAACTTGCTGTCTTGCTCGTCTTCTTTAGGAGGCACCAGGAACCGAACCAGGGACCTCCCATGTGGTAGGCAGGAGCTCAATCCCTTGAGCCACATCCACTTCCCAGTATACAAGGTTTTGAGGCATGTGGAATGATTGTACAAAAGTCATTGTGGGGGAAGCGGGTGTGGCTCAATCGATAGAGCTCCCGTTTACCATATGGGAGGCCCCGGGTTCGCTTCCCGGGGCCTCCTTGTGAGGGCAGGCCAGCCCGCGTGGCGTGGTGGGCTGATGCAGCAAGACCTCACAGCAAGGGGGAGATAAGCAGACACAGAAAAAACACACAGCAAATGGACACAGCAAACACAAGCAGCAAGGGGCATAAATAAATAAATAAAAATAAATATTTAAAAAAAAAAAAAAAAGTCATTGTGGGAGTACACCTTTTCCTGAACATGGCCTTTTGCCCTATTAAGTCAGAAACAATTAAAATAAAACTATTTTCCTCTATAGTTTTGAATGAAATATTCCAGAACAGCAGGGAGAAGTACTCGTGCATTCTGGTATTCCAAATAAATTTCATGGTGTAAGCAGCTATTGAGTTCAAAGCTAGAGACACGTTGGTCACTTGAGCTAAGGGCAGCTGTTGAACCGCCCTTCACGCAGAGCTAGGAATGCTTCCAGGTGAACAGGAATCATTCATTGCTCCACATGGTCAAGCGGCTCAGCATAGCTTCCATTTATGACCTCTGACTATTTGTCTTTATTAATCAATATCTGTAAACTCTGTTTAGCACAGATAAGAAGAGTTATAGTGAAGTGGGTTGATAAAAGGATAAAGTGGTTTCAAAGTGGAAACGGTTAAAATGGACCACACCATCTCCTTCCCACCCACTTCCTTATCCATTCCTCATTAAATTTTCATCTCTAATTGAAACTACAATAAGTACCAGAATGAAGAAAACAAAAAGTGCAAATGGTCAGTGGATGCCTTTAAAATTTTAATCTCCAAATATCAGAGAAATCAACTCTTCTATGCCAGTCATTAAAGGGAATCTTTAGATTTGTGGTAATTTACAACAGAGGAAAGCAAGAGAAATCCACATTATAAAATAAATAAAATATGTGACTCAGTATCTCCCGTGATATTATTACTCATCTGTGGCCATGAAAAAATGGAATACCATTTTAATAAAATGGATGTTGAATGGCCTCAGTGGAAAATGATTGAAGGCTTGCACCATATAATTATTATAAAATACCACACATGTGGTACAAAATTTGGCCTTATATCAAAAGTCATTTAGGACAGAATGAGCAAGGACACTTCTGGCCTCATGAGTCTGAGCTGGTAGTTTATAGAATGATTCTCACTTAACTCTAGATATACTTTAGTAAATATAACTTTTTTCATTAACAAGTAGTAAGTTTCTCCAAACCACCAAACAAATAATGAGGCCATTAAAACCGGACAACTGCCAGCCTATTATTTCAAAGAAAATAAAGTAATGTAGAAGTTGTATAAAGCAATGTGGCTCCATGGGGAAAAATAATGAAATAATGTAGAGCATTTACAAATGAACTTTCATTCACAAAAAGCTAAGGTCTCAGAGGAACTCTGGAACAACTTGCATATGAGTTTATCACTAATCCATCACCAGGAAAAAACTCCAAGCTGATAGAAGACCCTGCTAATGTATTCTGAGTCCACTGGAGCAGAAGCAGGAAGGTTCTGGCTCTAATATTTTTCTCCATCGCCGCGGCCAGCTGCCCGTCATGGGTCACATCCACTATGTACATACCATCAGCAGAGGGTTGCTCTACATTCCTATTTATCAAAAGTCAAATCTCAAAGCTGGTTGTGTCTTGTTTTCTTTCTACCCCTATAGTGCCATGAGAGTCTTAAACTAATCTGATAAATTAAAATAACAGGATATTACCACATAACTCGTTATAAGTAAACATCTTTCGCAGGAAGTAGTAATTTTAGAGTAGGAAAAAGAAAAACTTTTGTTAACGAAATAACACTAGTGAGAAGGAAGCAGAGAACTCTGAGAGCTTCCTTAATTAGAAGAACAGAGTTTAAGAAATGTTAGCATTGTGAAATATTTTAAGATTCATTTCAAATACATGATTTTGCTATTTATTATACTTTGTTAGACTGCTAAATTGTTACAAGTTTATCCATCTACTGAATTTTATTTTTCTCATCCACAAAGATGTTATATCTTAAAAATAACTTTTATGTTATATGTAATATGCTAGCTTTACAATATCAACAGTACTTGGAAATAAATGAAATGAGGCTTATTTAGCCAACATACAGTGTTTTATCGATATACAAACAGAAAAATGTCATGTAACGAGATAATTAAGAAAAACACGAGCTCTGTGTCTTAAAGGTTATCCATTTTAGGTTACAGTAATTGATCCCAGTCACTTCAAATGTTTAAAACATTCCAAACCCTCAGCCAAATGTTGAAGAAACAGCTCTGCCAGAATTTCAGTAGAGAAAATTTTAGAAGGCTGTTCAAATCCAAAGAAAAGGAAAAATATATATTATTGCTGAAAGTTGTACATGTGTTCTGCTTTCCAATGGAAACCATAGCCAAATAAGCTTTCATTAAATTGGAACAAGATGACAAATACTAAAGTCGAAAATGCGTACAGTAAATTGAAACATTAAACATTATATATGGTCTCTAATGTATAACAAAAAAACTTGAGACAGAAAATAAAAGAAAATATTTTCAATATCATAACAGCTGTCTCCTCTTTCCCCCAAGACACACAAGTAAAATAGGTAATGGTCTTTGAAACTAAACTTCATTTTTTTTTAAACAGCAAAAAAAAAAAAAAATGTTGGTTAATTCATAAATTTCACTGCCAAGATGCTACAAATGTAGGAATATTTATAGCAGTTGCAAGCACAGCCTATCTGGAGACCCTTTTACCGTAGTCATCAGGTGAAGTGACAGAATGCCAGAGACTCACTTGCCATAAACTTCACTCTCACAACAATAACATGATATATATAAAAGCGAATGCTGGCAGGCGAGCAATGATCTTATTGCATAGCAGTTGGGGATACATTTTCCATGTTCTATCAAGGTTATAACAAAAACTGAACAAGCAGTGTGTTGTACAGCTCAAACGGGCCATAGATTTTAGGGGAAATTTTTTTTTGCCTTAGTGCATAAGAGCAAGCAGAATTGTGAAATTTTCTTCTGCCCTGGCAGTTGAAATATCAGCAATTGCTAATGCAAAGAAAACGCATAACTAATTTTACATACCAAAATATTTACTTAAAAGCAAATTATGCCACTTACGGAGCACACTGAGGACCCTATTGCTAATTGCATACTGCTAATTCAAAGAGAACCAGTTACCAGCTTTTGTCCAGTTGCTTTCTCTAAGACACACTTAAAGTGTTTAGAATTAGAATGAAACTCTTGGAAATTTTAAAGGTGGGGGAAAAATTCACTCTGACCCAAAATATTTTACCAAAACATTTATTCTTATAACTCATATTTTAACCAAGGTGTGAATTTGGCATTTCAGGTCTACTCGGTTTGTATGCAATGATATATAAGGGTATTAGTTAAGGTATCTGACAGCTGAAAATGTTCTTCCTAAAGTGCACAGAGTAATGCACTAGCCTGACAGGGCCTGTATTTATCTATCAAAAGACCAAGTCCAGGACTGTGCATAGTGTAAACATAAGTAGGCTAATCAATAAATACTTGCTGGATTATGCTGAGTAAATTGAACTGAACTGAACTGTATTGAACTAAAGAGTTGGTAATTATCTGCTTTAACACACAAATGATAGGACAAGTCTTACTCTTTATAGAGCCCAAGAAGTTGCCACGTTTAAAGTGGTCCTTACCAAATGCTTTCTGATGCTAATTTAATGGCTTATTTTTTACCATAAAGAAAAACTAGGTGTCTGGTCTCCACAGCTGTATGTGGCTGGACAACCGGCCAGTATCTAAATAAAAGCCTGAAAAAAGTAACGTTATACCTTTCCGCCAACCTTCCATGCCTTTCATAACCATATTTCATGCCATCATCAATCAGTTAGGTAGAAACATTTTATTCAACTCCTATTTGCATGTGGCTCATTTCTAGTAATCCAGCAGAGTTACAAACACATGACTATGAGACACTTTTCTTTGATCCTCCTTTCATATTCAATCTTGTGTAAGTTAGCTAAGACACAATGGGCAGTCAGTCAACAAACACTGAATTTTTACTATGCATAATCTATACAGTAGCACCATTGAGAGAGCGGACTATTCAGAGGAAAAGCCATAGTCATTGTCCAGTAACTACAGTAACCCCATGATGTGTGTGTGTGTGTGAACCTGCCTGGCTCTGTCCCTGAATTCCTTCATTTCTTTTCTCCTCAGGCCTATTGACATGTGTTCGATATCCTAAGGCCTGTCCAAGATCCGGAACTAATCTCACCCTTAGTAAAAAGTACCTTACTATGCTCTAGTTTAATATGTATGGAATTCAGCATCCAGGCCCCCTTCACGCTAGGTCCAACTTTGAGTTTCACCTTTATAGTAACTGGGTTTCTGCCTTGCTCCTGAAGTACTGGCGGAGTATTTTCACAGGCTGTCCAGGACAGCAATTCCTCCAGAACCAAAGTCCTTCTCTAGTACTGAATGCCACACTTCCCTAACACAGAGAACGAAAAACCTGCCTGTGTAGGTTGCCACATTTAAGAACCTGGAAGCAATCATGCCTGTATCTTGTCTACTGCTGGCCTGGCACGTGGTACCACTCGATAATTATTACCAGCAGAGGAAGGAGGGCACAGGAATTTGGTGCAGTGGTTTTCAAAGTGCAGTCTCCACATGAGTAGCAGTGGCAGCAGTCAATTCTCAGGCACTACCACAGAAGGGACAGCTCTCTAGACGCTCATGCTCACTGATGTCGGAGAGCCACTGATTTCAGAGCATGCTTTTTGAGGAACGCCTACGTCCGAACCCCAGCTCCACTACTTGCTAGCTCTAGCACCCTAAACAAGCTGAGAGTTTTAGCCTCTCTCAGCCCTGGATAAACTCACCTGGTAAAGCGGAGATAAAGCATTTATCAGAGTTAATACAAATGTTTGGTTTGTAATACAATGCTTACTTGATTATATTGTCAATTCCTAGACTCCCCATTCACTGCCTTGCTCTGCTCCCTCTCCCATGACTTCTTGTTTGATATTTTTTAATGTAAAACACTACTCGTTATTTGTCTTCAGACACGCCTCAAATTGAATCAGGTGAGTCTCGTTTCCAGTCCGTGTCCATTCAGGTTTTCCCCTTCTTTACCTAGTTAACTCTTCTATTCCTAATTTATAACATAAGATGATATGTGCAATTGTATTTGGTTCAACATATGGTTTTAGGATTCTTTTATTATTAATATGATGGTTTTTCATTTGACTGGAAGGGTTTGTTTCTTTTATAAAATCCAATCTAGTTTGGATTTTTGCAAGTTTGAGGTCACAATTCATTCACCTTGTTCCTTATACCTTGTTAGTTGCAGACAAACACAAAATCTCTTTTATTTAAAAAAAATCAAAATGAAAGATTTTTACCATATTAATCTAAAATAATTTTAACATGCCAATTAAGAAATATATCATCATCATAATAATTTTGCTTGTTTATCTTGTGCTACTCACTATTATTTTATTTAAGAATCACAACAATCCTGTGAAGTAGATATCATTAGCCCCATTTAATAGATAAAGCAACCTAGAGACAGAGGATTTTAATAACTAGATGAAAGTCTTATAGATGTAAGTGGCAGAGAGAGAATTCAAACTGAAAGCTAATTCAAAAGACTGTATTCTTATACTGCCTCCAGAAATACCAGGCTTCATCATAATTGGGAAACTCTACTTAGACCCCCACACTCTACAAAAATGTAGATAAATTAGAAGGAAGACAGAGATAAATCCAGGTGATGAAAGAAATAGAATGAATGACTTATGGAAAATGAGGGAAAAATCCAAATGTACTCAGGTTGAGAAAAAATATGAAATATCACATAACTGTTTACAGTGCAAAAATGGATTTTTAAATAATGATTTAAAATAACATAATCTGGAGAGAATAAAGAGGCTGGTTCTACAAAAAAAAAAATTTGGTAAGAACTTCCCTTCCCCTAACCACCCCAAAACAATTTTACCCTGAAGAACTTCTGGATTTTAGCAACTTCAGAAAGGAGTGAAAAATTATCATTGGAAAAATATCATTTGACCATCTTGACAAATGTGAAATAAAAGAAATTCTGCACAGGAAGAGAGAGAAACTGAATGACCTCTCGGTTCTTTTCAAACTTTTAATTTTCATGTTTCATAAATAAAGCACTTTTATTTTTAAAAGTATCTACATTTATCCTTCAAGCCTCTTGGTTCTCTTGGCTAAATAATGCATTTTTAACCTTTAATGTTTTTGTTTCCCTTTTAATGGGTTTACCACGTGAGCAACTCCTGAAATGCATAAAGAGAGCAAAAACTAAATCTTTTAATCATAAAACTTTAATCATAAAATTTACTAGAAGGAAGTTTGAATATTCTTGGTCTAATTAGATTTATTAGAGAGTATCTTAGTTTAGCACTTTCATTTGGCATATTTAGCCATGAGGGCAAAATTTTATCCAAAGTGATTTTTATTTTTTAATCCTCTATTAAGGAATACTGCCCCAAAGCATTCTGTATCTTTTACAGTTTATTTTTATTGTTTTGGTAACACACTTTGATTGTGATCATGTGTTGGAAGTTTCTAATCAGATCGCCGAATGGGTTAATTTTCTGATAAAATCAGGCCGATATAGAAGTCTCAACATCATTCCTAAGATGCTTAGTATATCCATTTGTTTCAGAAGTGTCATATCAGAGACAAATCAATGTGTTAAGAATGGTCTGATAATATTGTTGAGGGATTAATCTCACAGACTAGATCATCAGCACGATAATCTTTGGCATTCTATGTGCACACAGTTCCATTTTAAGCATGAAAAGCTTTCTAATGCCAATATATGAGAGCCTATATATTGAATGATCGGCCACCACTCAATATTTAATCCTGCAATTGAAGCCACTAAAGGGATATAGCAAAGTAACAAGATGAATGAATTGTGACCTCAAACTTGCAAAAAGACAACCCAAACAATTTATCTTGCTGGCCTGTACTGCACTCTTTATCCAATATTCCTATCACTTCTCAGTTTGGGAATTGTAGATTGATCAATGCCACATTAGCAAATATTTGAAATGAGATTTGGGAATTTAGGCGGTCCACTGTTTATGCTTAAGAATGTTCTGGTTCAGTTTTGTTTATCTGAAGTTTAAAATCAAGAACTCATAATTAAAAATAAATTTTATTCTATAGACTACATTTTCAAGCAACTGTGGAAAAGATATCATAAAGTAGTCCAGTAACTGTGAAAAATAATATATGCAATTAAAACAAAAACTTAGAACTTCAAGCCTCAAATAACCAATAGAATTCTTTGAAAGTATACAGCTCTCAAATGCATTAAAATACCATTTCAGTTATTAAGAGGATAAATTCCCTCCCTAAGGCTTTGCTTAATTGCTTATTACCACATCACTTCAGAGTGTGATATCATCTTTCACAAGCTAAGTGGGGTCAATGCAATGTATAGGTGGGCAATACTAATTCATATGACTTTTTTTGCTTCTATACGCGTGTATATTTGAATTGTGCAGGGTTGGTTTTGCTTTCATACTCAAGGGGAGCTGGAAGGTAAATTAGAATGTGACTCATGAAGTCCCCCATAATCAAGACATCCCCATATATCTTCCTTAGGGAAATAAATATGAACATAAATTAGGCAGCAAGAGAAACCAGTGGGCTGTTCCACAGGGAGTTACAGTCTAACCACAGTACCTTAGTTGTGTTGGTGACCTTCCTAATATAACTATGTTGGGAGTTTCGAGATAGCCCAAGGGCGATGTTTACTTTATGCTATTGAATTTTGTTTAAAAGCACCATGGGCTTACTACAAACTTCTTCCCTGTGATTACAACTATAAAATTACAATTTCCCTCTGCCCCTACTTCATGGTTTCTGGTTGGTGAGTAAGACCTTTTAATTATGACTGCTGTATCATAATATCAAACTGGCCCTATCTCAATTGTTATCTAATATAGTTTCTCAATAGTTCCGAGACACTTGTGGAAGGAAACTATTAATGCATACTAGAGGTATCCTTATTGTTATGAACATGCCAGCAATCCTCCGTGATAAGGTGCTATTGACTTCCCGCCATATTTCA
Source organism: Cabassous unicinctus (assembly GCA_029593785.1). Classification (NCBI taxonomy): domain Eukaryota; kingdom Metazoa; phylum Chordata; class Mammalia; order Cingulata; family Chlamyphoridae; genus Cabassous; species Cabassous unicinctus. The sequence goes on along the minus strand of JAQZBX010027478.1, from coordinate 10,745 downwards.
TGGATTGGTGACATTTAGTTAACCAGTCTACTAAAAAAAAGTTTAAAAGAGGATATGAGATGGTATTTAAAAATAATATTGAAGCAAGGGATCATGAAAAAGGAATCCTGTATCTTAAAAAAAATAACTGCAAAGTCCATAATCAGTGCTTGTCAATGTCTATTCGGTGTAATTTAATTATTGTGTGTACTCAGAGTAAAAATTATCTTCTTGCAGCATCTATATGTTATATAAATTAGTATTGTGGAATGATCATTTCTGTATTTTGATTACATACTATTTGGTAACTGCATATACTTATAATTATCTCATTTATTTTTACTCTCTGCTTTTCTATATGTTATTCTCTACTGCTTATTTTACTCTTTTTCCCAAGCACTAGTAATGAGCAACCTGAAGACGAAATCAAGAAAAAATTCCATTTACAACAGCAACTAAAAGAATCAAATACCTAGTAATAAATTTAAAGAAGAATGTAAAGGCCTTATACACAGAAAATTACAAAATATTGTTACAAGAAATCAAAGAAGACCTAAGTAAATGGAAGGATATTCTGGGTTCATGGATTAGAAGGCTAAATATTGCTAAGATGTCAATTACATACAAAGTAATTTATAGATTCAACACAAACCCAATCAAAATTCCAACAGCCTTCTTTGTAAAAATGGAAAAGCCAAACCAGACTTATATGGAAGCCTAAAGGGCCCCAAATAATTAAATCCATCTTGAAAAAGAATAAAGTTCAATTTTAAAACTTACTATAAAGCCACAGTGATCAAAACAGTGTGGTAGTGACACAGGACAAGCATATAGACGAATGGGATTGAATCAAGATTTCAGAAATAAACCCTCATATTTATGGACAATTGATTTTTGACAAGGGTGCCAAGTCCACCCAATGGGGAAAAATAGTCTCTTCAACAAATGGTGCTGGGAAAACTGGATATCCAAAGGCAAATGAATGAAGGTAGATTCTTACCTCATAGCATATACAAAAATTAACTCAAAAGGGATCAAAGACCTAAATATAAGAACCAAAACTATAAACCTCCTAGAAGAGAACAAGGGGAAGCATTTTTAGGACCTTGTGCTAGGCAATGGTTTCTTAGACTTTACACCCAAAGCAAGAGCAACAAGAGAAAAAAAATAGATAAGTGGGACTTCAAAATTTAAAGCTTTTGAGCATCAAGGGACTTCAACATGGAAGTAAAAAGTCAATGTACAGAATACGAGAAAATATTTGGAAACCACATATCTGATAAGGGTTTACTACCCAGAATATATAAAGAAATCTTCCAACTCAACAACTCTTATAAAAACAACCCAACTAAAAAATGAGCCAAAGACTTGAATAGACATTTCTCCAAAAAACTTAAGCAAATGGCCAAAAAGCACATGAAAAAATGCTCAATATCTTTAGCCATTCCAAAAATGCAAATCACAATCACAATGAGATGCCATTTCACACCCACTAGGATGGCTACTATTAAAAATATGGAAAATGACAAGTGTCAGAAAGGATGTGGGGAGAAAAAAAAAGGCACAATCATTCATTGTTGGTGGGAATGTAAAATGGTGTTTTCCATTGTGGAAAACAGTTTGGCAATTCCTCAGAAAGTGAAGTATAGAATTACCATATGACCCGTGAACCCCACTTTGAAGTATATACCCAAAAGAATGAAAGCAGGCACTTGAACAGATATTTGCACACCAATGTTTATAGTGACATTATTCACAATTACCAAAAGAGAGAAGCAACCCAAGTGTCCATCAACAGATAAATGGATAAACAAAATGTGGTACATCCACAAAATGGAGTATTATCCTGGTCTAAAAAAGAATGAATTTCTAGTGCATGCAACAACATGGATGAATCTTGAAGACATCGTGTTGATTGAAATAAGCCAGACATAAAATGATGAATATTTTATGATCTCACTGATATGAAATCATTAGAATAAGCAAATTCATAGAGTCAGAAGCAAGAATACAGTTTATCAGGGGCTGGGGTAGGGGAGGGAATGAAAATTAATGCTTAATTGGTACAGTATTTCTGTTTGGCAAAAGTTTTGGTAATGCATAGTGATGATGGTAGCAAAAAATTGCAAATGTAATTAACATCACTAAATTATATATTTGAGTGTAGTTAAAAGGGGGAAATTTAAGGGGGTATGTAAGTTACTAGAATAAACATGTTTAAAAAATATAGTACCGTATAGCACAGTGAACCCTAATGCAAACTGAGTATAGTTAATAGTTTAATTATAATAATATTGGTTCATCTATTGCAGCAAAGGTACCACACTAATGCAAAATGTTAATAAAAGGGAAAACTGCTCATGTGACATTGGTATATGGGAACTCTGTATTTTCTGCATTATTTTTCTATAATCCTACAGTTCTCTAATTTAAACAAAATAGCCTAAAGCCTAGACAGCTTCTTGTAGAGTCTCATTGCTTCCTCACTCACCCCCTGCAATCTGAAAACCCATTTCCTGAAGAAATTAATTTCTTCCTTGATTTATACAACTATGTACTCTCTTTTGTCTGCCCATATCTCTTTACTGCTCCTCATGTTTCCTTTTCTATTCCCGGCCCCCAAATGTAGGTATTGCTCAGGTCCAGTGGTCCCCCACAGTTTCATCTCTCACCCCAAGTCTGCGTTTTCAATCCCCACCTCTCTCCTGAGCACCAGCTCTGCTTTTCCAAAAATGCTGGTTGTGGACCCATGGCTCAATGTGTCACATAGCCAAACATATTTCAAGTTACATGTCTTTAAATCCATTCAAGTTACTTTGGGGTGTGAGCTTCCCTTTTATTTTGTCATGCATTGATGATCTTAGGTTGGGTGGTAAAGTGAAAGATGGTGAATGAATCAACATTTACTGTTTCACAGTTAAGCTATTCAACAGATTTTCAGTTTTCCCTCTGCCTGGCGATACCAGACGTGTTAATGCCTCTTATTAATTACTTCAACTCGGGATAGTAGAGCAGGTGGCTATAATGACATAAAGCAGCCTTGAGGAAGAACTACCCTTAACTCTTTAAATCCCATAGCCCTTACACAGAAAATGTGATTTTTATTTTTTTTACTTGAGATAAAAGGACATAATAGATAAAAATAGCCATTCAATTTGGTCTGTCAATAACTCGAGAACACTTATAGTTGAAACACAAGGAAAGTTAACTAAAAAACAAGGAAAACTCTAGTTAGATCCTGTTCTCTGGAGCATCCCTTTTTAAACTGAGGAATAAAACACTGAAGCAATTGTCCAGCCTTCGCCTGAAATTGATTTTAAATAAAATTATGCCACATTTGCCCAACTATACTTCAAAAGTTAGTTTTGTGCTCATTTTCTAAAGAAAGAAGCCTATTATAAAAGCGATAAGTTAGAAACACAGAGGAAGTTTCTATTGAGTTAGTCAATAAGCATTTATTCATCACCAACTGTATGCAGAGCAGTACCCATTAGGTCTTCCACGTAAATAGTCTCTTATTCTATTATCCCAGTCATCTGTTATAGTAAATAGTCTATACAGTATATTGGAATTTAACTTTGAATTTAAAAATACTACAAGCTGAATAATCATTAAATGCCATTGAATTTATTGGATCTGCTCAGTTGCTGAAAATGAATATTGCCTTCTAATTGTGCATCGGTCTGGACAGTAAGCAACATGGCTGAACCATTGTTTCTCACAGCTCTGAGGCTGTGCTCCTATGATGTAGGCTTCCTAAATGCAGAGGCCCATGTCTTATTTGACTGTGGCTGCTCTGGTCCTAACAATGAGCACTCAATAACTATTTGATGAAAAAAATATATAAGTGTAATGAGTCCTACTGGTATCCTTAGGACATCTGGGTTTGATTTCAACCTCGGAAACTTACTAAACATGCAACTTTGTAGAAGTGAATTAACTTCTCTGGGCCTCAGCTTCCTAATCTGTGAAATGAGACTCTCGCCTCCTCCTTAGTCACAAGCATGGTCATAAGCTACACATGCTGGTGAAGTAACATACGTGAAAATAGTCCATAAGCTGAAGAAGAGCTTACAAAGGCAGATATTATTATTTTTCTTTAGTCTAACACGAAAGTCTCTAAAAGTAATTTATTTTCCACGCTAAAGGTTGAAAAAGCCATTAAATAATTATATATAATTAGCAAGTAACAAGAAACATGGAAAAGAGGGATTAGGGCAGGGAATCAATGGCTCTCCTATTAAATGAATAAACATCTACCATGTGCAGGGTATTGTGCTGGGCTATACGGGGCTTCCCGAGGCATTGCAGTGATGGACATCAAGGCATTGTGCGTCCAGTCCTAGGCAAATTATTCACAAATAATCAAAGTAGGATATATGTGTCATAAAGGGGAGTTTAAAAAGTCAGAAGCGATATCCATGTTGAAGGGGATCAATAAAAGCCTTGTGGGAACAAGTCACTTTTGAAATAGTCTGTAAGCCATTCATGGCTTTGAATGGATGGGAACGTTTTGAAGGGATGTTAGCCATTCACAGCTTTGAATGGATGGCAACATTTTGAAGGGATGGAGATATGGGGGTGGTAGGGTACTTTGAGCTAATGGATCTGCATGAACGAAGGCACAGAGGTGGGAGAGTGTAAGCAGTACAATGTGACTGGAGCATAGCGGCAATTCAGGAATGTCTCAAAACATGCTGCGACCATATTTTACTGTCATTATATTGCTAAGTATCTTGTAGATCAGGGCAGATTGTTAGCAAGCTCAAAACTGATATTGCAATCCCCCTTTACAAAGCCGAACGTTTTCTGCTGCTTTCCAACCAGGTAAACCAACAAGAGCTCTCAGAGGAGTCCTTGGCAACAACAACAACAAAAAGGCCATACCTCTCTTAGAGAATGTGATTCTGCTACGTTCTTCATATTTATAATGTTCTGTGACTCAACAGCCTCACAGAGATAGAGCCTAGAGAAAATGTAGCAGTTAATAAATTATTAAACCACTCTCCTTTAAAACATCAGGACTGGGCAGTACAAAGACTTGCCATGGTCTGTCAAATGCAAACAGATCTGTAAATCTCAAACAAGAAGAATTATCTGAGCTAAGGAACAGCTGGCCCTGCAGATCCCACGGCCCACCTGGGATCCCCTTACTGCAGCCTGTCACTCTAAAAGAGTTTAATGCTAATATAGTCAATGAAACATAAAACCAAAGTGAGGGAGGTGGGCTATGGGCCCTCTCACAGGATCTATCTTATGCTTCATAAAATGACCTTTACAGAGCCATCTACTTAAATGCAGCTTTGAAATTACAGCTTTGTGCTTGCACAGAGATAACTTAATTGATAATGGTGACTTATTTATAATACAATGAATAGTTAAATAAATCTCTACTTTGTTATACTCCCTGTAAGTTAAATTTTAGGTTTCATTGCTTGGGCCACCTCCACTGAGCTAAAATGACTGATTCTTAATTATTACGTGATTTAAAAAAAAAAAAATTTTTTTTGACAGAGGAAAAATGGCTTCAAAATCACTGTAGCTCCATTTTGAAGTCTAATGTCTATGTCCTGGGCATAGTTCCTTAACCTCTTTATTCCATCTACCAAGCCCAAATTGGCTCATTTTGCTGAAATGGCTACAACAGGGGTCTGGCTTTGCAAGCTGTCTGAATGTGTAGTTTCTAAGCAGAGTTTGTAGGGCAGGTGGAAAGGGCAGCTGGTTGAAGGGATCACATTAGTCGAAACATAAAACTAGTACTTTCATCTACGCCTCCCCTACTCTCCAGGACGGGTGACTATACTTACAGTCAGGATGAAAAGTTGGAAAACATCCCAGTTTCATTTAAGTGGAAAAAGAGATTTGACATGTTAATGATGTGGGATGTATCGAGAACAGCGCCTTCCTTCCTTCTTCATTTACGACCTCAGACATTTCTGTAGGGATGTTACAACATAATTTATGTTTGAAATTTCAGTTATGAAAGGGACCATATTTAATAACAGTGAGGAGGGACTGGCAGAGCCCACAAAATCTTAAAGCAACCTCCAGCCAGAGCAGCTTCGCGCATCTCGGTGCCGGGATCAGTCTGCTCGCGTCGCAGGGTCAACTGCCTTTGGTCATAGATTCCTAATCCTTTCAAAATGATCCTTGGGTTTGTCATACAGATAAATGTTTCTGAGAAATCGGGGTGGCTAGAGAGTTTCACATTCAATTTCATTTATGATTTAAACTTTAGATTCGAAAGCATGATAATACATCAAAGCAATTGCAAATTTCCAGATGTTCTGTGAAGTTAGCTGCTACCAAATGTTCCAGAGGAAAATTACATTTCAAAACAATAAGTATGTTGCTAAGTAATGGGAAATAAGAACATATAGGTAGGATGGAAGTAGATTTTGGAGATGCTTTTTTAAAAGCCAGACAGAACATTATAGATTTAGTCTGAGAAAAGAGAATGGTTAAAAGTTGCCGCATAGCTTTCTGCAAAGTACCCCACCCATTTAAGCCTCAAATCCTTACCTATTAAAAGTGGATAATATTCAAATTTACCTCGTAAGATTGTTTTGAGAATTAGCTGAGATAACACGTTCCAAAGATTTAACATAGCCTAGTGCACAGAAATGCTCAGAAAAATTTTATGGTTTTATTCTTATCAGAAGAAGATTGTTTTTCAGGGAAATAACATAATAGAAGCAGGTTTAAGGAAGCTGGGTTTGGCCATGGCAGAGGATTGAGAAGTTTGTTAAATTAGGGAAACCAAGTAGGAAGTGATTTCTGGACTCCAGGGAAGTGGTGATGGAGCTATGAATGAGGGTGGTGGCAAATGGAATGGAGGAAAAGAGGTAGCTACAGAGGGAAAAAAATGGCAACCCCAAATGTCCTCATGATTGAAAACACCCAAGAATGAATACGCTCCTACATAACTTAGGAATGCCCAGTCTCCATTCAGGCAAACAAATGTAAAAGAGAAAAGAGAAAAATCCTAAAGCAATACTGAATTACTATTGTTTTTTTTTTGTTTGTTTTTTGTTTTTTAATTTGCAATTATTATCACTTAGAACTTAGAGTCCTATTCTATTCATCATGTTTTCTCTTCAAAACACAAACACTTCCAACAATGTTTTAAGGTAAAAATTCTCTTTTCTGTGTTAACATTACCCAGATTTTCTTGTGAGACTCTCTCTTGGTGAGAACCTGTTCTCACGATAACTTGTTTACTCTTGACAATTATTAGGATTCCAAATCCCTACTGTGTTATGTTTGAGAAAAGTTTTAAAACAAAAGGCACAAAGATACCTTTGTGTATTCTAATTGATCACATGATTGATTTTCTCCAAACAGTAACTCACTGTTGTGTTCAGTATTCACCTTCTCTGCCTTACATTCTAAGTCAACAAATAGTGAGATTTCGCCACTTTTGACATAAGAAAGGGATGTTACTTTATAAATATCCTTGATAGAGTTTTCATTTTTTCAAGGTAAACATTAGTTTTCCTAGGAATAGGATCAAAGGGGACAATTTTAAAACCACAGTTTGGGTATCAGTTAAGCTAGTTTATAAGAACACCATTGAAAATACCTATAAAAATAGGAATTACAACAATTTATTCTATCAAGAGAAAAATTGTGCCTCAAAGTAATTTAAAAATATTCATCTGTCATCTACCAGTAGTTTTTAAAAATCTCAGTTTATATCAGTTTCTTGTTGAAGTAATTTATTTTAGAGGCATAGAAAGGATACACAGTATTTCAATTTTTTTTATATTTCACCTCACATTCATTTTACTTTTATTAATTTTAAAAATAACTTTTAAGAAAAGTCCTTACCAAATATTTTAATGGATTTTTGTTGAATAGTGTCACAGCAATTCATTATTTTATAAGATGCACAATAAAACTTCCTTTTGACAGATTTGCCTTGTAAGACTCCTTGCTTGTACCAATTACGCATTGTCAACTCAACATTCTCTTGATTTAATGTTTGGATGAATTCTGAATTTAACTTTGACTAGCAGAGGGATTTTTTCTCTTTCCAGAATGGGATGCTTAATTATGTGTTTGCACTTATAACAAAGGGGGACAGCTAAGTAATTTAACATATGTAAAAATGAGTCTAAAGCTGAAGCACAGTTTGCTGCACTTATCATGCAGCTCTTCTCTTTGGGGTTCTTGGGATATCTCTTAAACTCCCTTTCACTGAGTCCAGAATGCTAATTTGCTCAAGAGAAAAACTCCAAAACTCTGTTTTATAGGAGATGGGGCTTATTCAGCTTCGAGACTTAATATTAGTTTTAAGCACTTGTAGCCAAATAAAGAAGGGGTGGAAAAGAAATGTGGAATGTAGGCAAGAGGGAATAAAGGGGCACAAAAAAAGAGAAAAGCCATGAAAGGAATCTGAAAAAAAAGAAGAGTAATTAGAGGAGGGAGCAAGCAGGAAATGGTGGAGACAAGGGAAGGCTGCAGTGTGAGGGCTCAAGTTGCAGGAAGAGGCTAAGTTGTATTTTTGGAGAACATTGAATATCCACTCTCTTTTCATCTATTATGTTGCTGGCACTAAAGCAAAGAAAACAAATATTTCAATATCGGTGGTGTTTTTAAAAGCCAATGGAAAGGAGCTAAAACAGCACATTTATTCTACTTTCTTTTTAGCTTGTTCAGGGGCTACTTTAGTACAAATTGTTTGGGGGCAATAAATATAACAAATGTATGTCTTTGTTTACACTCTTTGTTTGTAAACACACATAACAATAAAATTCTTCAAAGACACCTACCTGCATTTACTCTGCAATTTCCTCTCAAAGTAATGGTACAAAATGAAGAACAGTTTACACTTTCAAGAAAAAAAATTGAACGGCACAAATCGCTTTTAAAGGAAACTCTGACTGCCAATTTTTCTGAGTATAAACATATTAACTTCTTTCCCTTATAATTTTGGCTCTGAATAAAATGTCACATGTGAGTAGTATATATTTCTTCATTTAATAAAACCTCCTTCCCAGGGTGAGTGTGAAAGATACCAGCATCATTACTGAGGCACTTTCCAAGGGCTATTCTCAAATTCCTTCCCCGACACAGTATCAGTCATAGGTGAAGGCTGGACTTCCCAGGTCCAATGAGGATGGTAGAGCAGGGAAACGGATGTGGCTCAAGCGATTGGGCTCCCGTCTACCATATAGGAGGTCCAGGGTTCGATTCCCAGCGCCTCCTGGTGAAAGGCAAGCTGGCCCTTGCAGAGCGCTGGCCCGCATGGAGAGCTGGCGCAGCAAGATGGCACAACAAAAAGAGACACAGAGGAAAGACAATAAGAGACGCAGCAGACCAGGGAGGTGAGGTGACGTGACGCAAGACATTGAGAGCCTCTCTCTCACTCCAGGAGGTCCCAGGATCAGTTCCCAGTGCCGCCTAAAGAGAAGACAAGCAGACACAGAAGAACACACAGAGAGCAGACAGTGAGCATGAAACGAGGGGGAGGGGGGAAATAAATAAAATAAATCTTTAAAAAAAAAATTACACTGAGAGGATGGGACAGATGGGAGGGAGCTCAACTGCCTGTGCACACAAATGCAGTCCTGCCACTGACAGAGCCATAATTAGCAGAATTTTACACATAATTTCTTGGGACAAAACTAACCGCTTCCCACACCAAGGAGTAGGTGGTCCCTGGCCATGGATTCTGGATAAGGAGCTAGAAGAGTGAGAATCATAGCAAGGATGATAGGAATGGTAGAGGGCTTAGCCCGTAAATCAGGGGTCCAGGTAACCAGAAGGGGGTGGGCCCACACCCCAGAAGTGTGACCAAGACAATGGGTCATGATTTGTGAAGAGAGGTTTTTAAAGATGAGATGAATCTGGGGCTTGCAGCTTCAACCTGCCTTTGGATGCCCAGAGTTGATTTGGTTGAAGGATCAGGCCAGTTTTACAGATCACAGTGGTCTGAACTCTGGGAGGCAGCTTAACAGCAAGAAACTGAAATCTAACAAGGAGATGGCAGCAGGAGCCAGCGCTCCAACATGACTTTGGAAATTGAATATAGTACCAGAGGAGGAAAGTCCTCAAGGCACATGCTGTCTACCCATGGCTTTCTAAACATTCTTTGTAAAAATCCTTCACCCCCAACATGCATGAAAAAGGACTGCCATTGGCTGGGAGTGACATTGCTTAGCTGGGATATTCTGAATGTTAGCTATACAACAAATTGCCTGGGTATAATTTGAAAAACATGAAGGAGTGATTTTAAAAAAAGCATACAATCAAAGCCAGTTCAATTAATCAGCTATCTAGTTCAGCATGATTAAAATCAAGAAAAATTACGAATACAGTTTCTTTGAGAATTAGCTCCTTTTTTTTCTTCTTATAAATGATGAGGAAAACGGTCTAACAAACAAGAACCAATTCAGAATATCATTCTCTATCCACTTGCATCTCAATAAGATCTTATCTTTAGCAACAAAATTCTCTGGCTCTCCTTAAATGGCTATAAATAGTCAATCAAATCCACATACTTAAACTACCATACAAATTCCCTCCTCAATAAACTCTATCAGAGCATTATCCTATGAGGTTTCTCTGCTATCATTATTCCAAAAGTAAAATGCATATTCTAAATAACTTGCAATGTCAAAAATATTCACTCAACCCCTTTACTTTTTGGCAAAAAAATGAGTAAAATATGAACAAGACCACTCAGTCCCTTTCGATAAATACCCAGCTTTGTAAAAATAACCACCACCATAGAGGTTCAAATCTTTCTCTATTTAAATCTC
>JAQZBX010027477.1:0-19847 GCA_029593785.1 Cabassous unicinctus | reverse complement strand
ATTTTACTTCCTCTTTTCCTATTTGGACGCCTTTAATTTTTTTGTCTTGTCTAATTGCCCTAGCTAGAACTTTTAGTACAATGTTGAATAACAATGGTGACAGTGGGCATCCTTGTCTTGTTCCTAATCTTAGAGGGAAAGCTTTCAACCTTTCCCCATTGAGTATGATGTTGGCTGTGGGTTTTTCATATATGCCTTTTATCAGATTGAGGAATTTTCCTTCTAATCTTATATTTTGAAGTGTTTTTATTAAAAAACGAGGCTGGATTTTGTCGAATGCGTTTTCTGCATCTATTGAGATTATCGTGTTTTTTTCCCTTCAATTTGTTAATGTGGTTTATTACATTGACTGACTTTCTTATGTTGAACTAGCCTTGCATACCAGGAATAAATCCCACTTGGTCATGATGTATAAGTCTTTTGATATGCATTTGGATTTGATTTGCAAGTATTTTGTTGAGAATTTTTGCATCTATGTTCATTACAGAGATTGGTCTGTAATTTTCTTTTCTTGTAGTATCTTTATCTGGCTTTGGTATTTGGGTGATGTTGGCTTCATAAAATGTGTTGGGAAATTTTCCCTCCTCTTCAATTTTTTGGAATAAACAGGATTGGTGTCAATTCTTTTCAAAATGCTTGGTAGAATTCACCTGTGGAGCCATCTGGTCCTGGATTTTCTTTGCTGGGAGATCTTTGATGATGAATTCATTCTCCTTAAATGTGATTGGTTTGTTAAGTTCTTGTATTTCTTGTAGCGTCAGTGTAGGTTCTTTGTGCGTTTCTAGGAATTTGTCCATTTCACCTAGGTTGTCTAGTTGGTTGGCACACAGTTTCTCATAATATCCTCTTATGGTCCTTTTTATTTCTGTGGAGTTATTTGTAACTTCCCCCTTTCATTTCTGATTGTATTTATTTGCATCTTCTCTCTTTTTTCCTTTGTTAATCTAGCTAAGGGTTCGTCAATTTTATTGATCTTCTCAAAGAACCAGCTTTCGGTTTTGTTGATTTTCTCTATTGTTTTTTTGTTCTCAATTTCCTTTATTTCTGCTTTAATTATTATTCTTCTTTCCTCCTGCTTGCTTTGGGATTGGTTTGCTGTTTTTTGTCTAGTTTCTCTGGTTGTTCAGTTAAATCTTTGAGTTTAGCTCTTTCTTCTTTTTTAATATAGGCATTTAGGACTATAAATTCCCTCTCAAGACTGCCTTCACTGTATCCCATAAGTTTTGATAAGTTGTGTTCTTATTTTCATTTGTCTCAATGTATTTACTATTTCACTCACAATTTCTTCTTTGACCCACTGATTATTTAGGAGTGTGTTGTTCAGCCTCCACACATTTGCAGATTTACTTTTTTCCTGTTATTGATTTCCAGTTTCATTCCATTATGATCTGAGGAGGTGCTTTGTATAATTTCAGTCTTTTTATATTTATTGAGAGCTGCATTGTGCCTTAACATGTGGTCTATCCTGGAGAAAGATCCATGGGCACTTGAGAAGAATGTATAACCCGCTGAGTTTGGATGTAGTGTTCTGTATGTGTTAGTTCTAACTCGTTTATCATATTGTTCAAGTGTTCTGTTTCCTTGTTGATTTTCTGTCTAGTTGTTCTATCTAATGATGTGAGTGGGGTGTTGATATCTCCAACGATTATTGTAGAGATGTCTCTTTCTCTCTTCAGTTTTGCCAGAGTTTGTCTCATGTATTTGGGCACCCTGGTTAGCTGCATAGATATTTATGACTGTTATATCTTCCTGGTGGATTGTCCCTTTTATTAATAAATAATGGCTTTCCATATCTCATAAATTTTTGCATTTAATGTCTGTTCTGTTTGATATTAGTAAAGCTGTCTCTGCTCTTTTTTGGTTATTATTTGCATGGAGTATCTTTTTCTAGCCTTTCACTTTGAGCTGGTTTGTATCCCTGGATCTAAGGTGAGTTTCTTTTAAGCAGCATATGGATGGCTCATATTTTTTATCCATTCTGTCAGCCTGTATCTTTTGATTGTGGAGTTTAATCCATTCACATTCGATATTACTGTAAATGCACTATTCCTCCATTTTATTCTTTGATTTTCATATGTCATATCATATTTTTTGTCTGTCTTTTTACTCTTTTGTTTATCTTTCCTGCTATTCTTTCTTCTATACTCTCCTCCAAGCCTCTCTCTCCTGTCTTTATTTTAGGTTCTAAGGCTCCTTTAATATTTCCTGCAAAGGTGGATTCTTTTTTTGCAAATTCTCTTAGTTTCTGTTTGTGAATATTTTATAATCAACTTCATATTTGAAGGACTATTTTGCTGGATAAAGAATTCTTGGCTGGCAGTTTTTCTCTTTCAGTATCCTAATTCTATCATACCACTGTCTTCTCGCCTCCGTGGTTTCTGAAGAGCAATACACACTGTCTTACTGGGTGTTTCTAGTATGTGATGGTTTGATTCTCCTTTGCTTCTCTGAGAATTTTCTCATTATCTTTGACAGTTGACATTCTGAGTAGCATATGTCTTGAAGTAGGTCTATTTGGATTTATTCTGATTGGGGTACAGTGTGCTTCTTGGACTTGTAAATTCATTTCTTTCGTGTGATTTGGGAAATATTCAGCTATTATTTCCTTAAATACTCTTTCTGCCCCTTTTACCTTCTCTCTTCTTCTGGAACTCCCATGACACGTATATTGTAGCATTTCGTGTTGTCATTCTACTCTGAGCCCCTGCTCAACTTTTTCCATTCTTTTCTCTTCAATTTCTGTTGTTCTGTCTTCGTTATCACTTATTCTTTCTTCTACCATTTTGAGTCTGTTGTTGTATGCCTCTAATGTGTTGTGGTTTTTTTTCTTTTTTAATTTATTGAAGTATATCATACATACATAAACAATAAGTGTATAGTAATAGTTGTGAACTTACAAAGAAAACATACATAACATCATGCAGGGACATCATACTTCACCCTACCAACAATACCTTGCATTGTTGTGAAACATTTTTAACTAATGATTAAAGAGCACCCTCAAAATATTACTGCCAACCAAATTATCTTACATTTGGTATATTTTCCCCCAACCCACCCTGTTGTTATTATTTTTTAAAATTTTAAGTCATTTATATATGAACATAATAAACAATAAGTGTATAGGAAAAGTTGTGAACTTACAACGCATAACATCATACAGGGGTCCCATACATCAACCCATCACCAACACCTTGCATTGCTGTGAGACATTTGTTACAAACAATGAAAGAATATCATCAAAATCTTACAACTAACTATAGTCCTTATATTACATTTGGTGTATTTTCCCCCAACTTACCCTATTATTTTTTAAATATATTTTTTATGACAGAAGTTGTAAACTTACGAAACAATCATGCACATGTGCAGAATTCCCATAGAACACCCCTCTATCAACACACCACACTATGGTGGAACATTTGTTATAGATTATGAGATAATATCATCAGAATATTACCTCATAGCATACATTTGGCACACTTTTTCCATACTCCACCATTATCAACGCAGTACATCTTTGGCTTAGATGCACGAATATTACAGTATTACTGTTAACCACAGTCCATAGGTCACTCCAGTTGTATTGTTCCCGTGCTTCTCCACATTCCCACCACCCTGCAATAGTGATATACATCTGCTCTAGCTCACAAAGGACACTCTTGCATTTGTACATCAACCACAATTCTCAGCCATCTCTGGGTTTACTATGTTATCCAGTCCATAGATTATTCTTGAGCTTTCTTTCAATTGACATTTACATCCCTAGACTACCCTTTTCAGTCACATTCCGATTTATAAACCAGCTGCTACTCACTATAATGTGTTACCATCAACTCTATACATTCCCACACTTTTACAATAAAGTGAATTAAAACTTCTACATACAGTAAACATCAGTAGTCTATCTCAGCCCACCTCTTATCTCCTTTACGAATCCACCACCTACCATCAGGTCTTGAAGATATTTTCCTACATTTTCTTCTAGAACCTTTATGGTTCTTCCTTTTATATTTAGGTTTTTGATCCATTTTGAGTTAATTTTTGTATAAGGTGTGAGATAGGGGTCCTTTTTCCTTCTTTTGGCTATGGATATCAAGTTCTCTCAGCACCATTTGTTGAATGGACTCTTCTTCCTGAGCTTGGTGGGTGTGACAGACTTGTCAAATATTACTTGACTATAGATGTGAGGGTCTGTTTCTTAACCATCAGTTCGGTTCCATTGGTCTATATGTCTGTCTTTATGCCAGTACCATGCTGTTTTTACCACTGTAGCTAGGTAATATAATTTAAAGTCTGGAAGTGAGAGTCCTCCAACTTCACTTTTCCTTTTTAAGATGGTTCTGGCTATTCGGGATCCCTTTCCTTCCAAATAATTTAATAATCATGTTTTTCATTTATATAAAAAATGGTGGTGGAATTTTTGTCTGGATTGCATTGAATCTGTATATCAATTTGGATAGAATTGACATCTTAATGATATTTAGACTTCCAACCTGTGAGCATGGGATGTTCTTCCAATTCTTTGTCTTTTTTTATTTCTTTTAACAATGAGTTGTAGTTTTCTTAATACAAGTGCCCTACATCATTGGTTTAGTTTATTCTCAAATATTTCCTTCCTCTAGTCGCCATTGTGAATGGAATTTTTTTTTCCTGACTTCCTCCTCAGATTGCTCGTTACCAGTATCTTTTAAAGTCTGTTTCATCTAACATAAGCATAGGTACTCCGGTTGGTTTTTGTTTTTGTTGTTGTTGTTGTTGTTTTGGTTACTGAATTCATGGAATAACTTTTTCTAGGTTTTCACCTTCAATTTATTGGTATCCTTGGGTCTAAGGTGAGTCTCTTGCAGACAGCATATAGGTGGCTTATATTTTCTTATCCATCCTGTCGTTCATTGTTATTACTGTAAAGGCAGTTCTTATTTCACCCATTTTGACCTTTGGGTTTTATCTGTCATATTTTCACCACTCTTCTGACACTTTCAGTTACTTTTACTGATATAATCTTCACTTCTAGACTCTCTTCCAAGCCTTTCTTGCCTGGCTTTTCTTTTCAGACTGTAGCACACTCTTTAGTATTTCCTGCAAAGCCGGCTTCTTAGTTACAAATTCTCAGTTTCTGTTTATCTGTGAATATTCTAAACTCACCCTCATTTTTGAAAGACAGTCTTGCCAGATATAAGAGTCTTGGCTGGGAAGCGTCTGTGGCTCAATTGGTTGGGCACCCATTTACCGATTCCCGGGGCCTCCTGGTGAAGGTAAGCCGGCCTGCGTGGCATGGCGAGCTGATGCAGCAAGATGACCCAACAAAGGGAGACAAGCAGACACAGAAAAATGCAAAGCAAAATGGACACAGCGAGCACAAGCAGCAAGGGGGGGCGGGGGATAAATAAATAAATAAATCTTTAAAAAAAAAAAAAAAAGTCTTAGCTGGAAGTTTTTCTCTTGCAGTATCTTAAATATATCGTACCACTGTCTTTTTGCCGCATGGTTTCTAAAGAGAAATCGACACTTAATCTTATTAGGTATCCCTTATATGTTATGCATTGCTTTTCTCTTGCTGCTCTCAGAATTCTCTCCTTGTCTTTGGCATTTTAGATTCTGATTACTATGTGTCTCAGAGTTGGTCTTTTCGGATTTATTTGCATGGGAGTACGCTGTGCTTCTTGAACATGGATATCCATGTCCTTCAATAGTGTTGGGAAATTTTCTACCATTATTTTTTCAGATATTCCTTCTGCCCCTTTTCCCTTCTCTTCTCCTTCTGGGACACCCATGACACGTATGTTTCCATGTCTCTTACTGTCGTTTAGTTCCCTGAGACCTTGTTCAATTCTTTCCATTCTTTTCTTTGTCTGTTCTTTTGTATGTTCACTTTCAGAGGCCATTTCTTCAAGCTTACCAATCCTTTCTTCTGCCTCCTCAATTCTGCTATTATATGATTCCAGTGTATTTTCAATTTCATTTATTGTGCCTTTCATTCCCGTAAGATCTGCTGTTTTTCTATGTATGCTTTCAAATTCTTCTTCGTGCTCATCCAATGTCTTCTTAATATCCTTAATCTCTTTAACCATCTCATTGAATTTATTAAGGAGATTTGTTTGAACATGTATGATTAGTTGTCTCAACTCCTTTATGTCATTTGGAGGCTTATCTTGTTCCTTTAACTGGGCCATATTTTCCTGTTTCTTGGTGTGGATTGTAATTTTGTGTTGGCGTCTTGACATCTGGCTTACTAGATTTATTTATTCTGGGCACAGTTTCTTTCTTTAGTTTAGGGCTTTCTTGTCCTTTCTCCCTTGCTGGTTGTGTAGTAGGGGTCGAGGATGTAGTTGGTGCTGTAAATTGTGGAGGCTCAAGCTGCCCGCATTCCAAGGGACAGATGAAGCTTCTGCCAACTTTCTCCTTTGCCAGGGGTAGGGACAGAACTACAGCTGTGTGTAATAAACCAAGTTTTGCAGGCCTAGACTCTAGTTGCCCAGAGAGACTGATGAAGCTTCACGCCCCTTCCTCCCCTGCCTGAGGCAGGGATGGGGCTGCAGATGTGGGCAGCAGTCTAAGCCATGTGGGTCCAAAATGACCACAGTTACCCAGTAGACTTCCAACTATTCAGTATGTGCCAGCTGAATGTACCTGCAGTTACCTGGAGAGGCTGGTGCAGGGCCCGCTAGCTTCCTCCCTGCTAAAGGTGGGGCTGAAGCCTAGGCTAGGGCTGCAAGCCAATCTGGGTGAAAGAAGCTGGGCCTTACCATCACTGTGATTTTCCAGTCAGCCCTGCTTCCACTCATGCTGGGGGCAGAGTCAAAATGGCGGCTACCAGCTCCTCTCTGACCTGGACAGGCCCAAACCCCAGCTGTTCCTAGAATTATACTCCAGCCAGCCAAACTCAGCAATCAGTGGCTGAAGTCGGTGGCCAACCATCTCTCCCTCCCCTGTTTTTGGGAAACAGAGCCTCCAACTCCAGCCACAGAACAGCTCCCAAGGCAGCTTGTGCTGCCAGAGTAGAATGATCACCAGCCTCTGTGGCATGGCCTGTATTTTCCCGGAGAGGCAGGTGCAGGTCCCCCCAGGTTCCTCCCTGCCAGAGGTGGGCCTGGGGCTTAGGCTAGAGCTGCAGTCCAATCTGGATGGGAAGAAGTCAGTCCCTATTGTCACTATGATTTTCAGTCTGCCCCGCTTCCCCTTGTGCCAGGGGCGGAGTTAAAATGGTGGCTACTGGCCTCTTTCTGACTTGGACAGGTTCATACTTTAGCTGTTCTTAGGATTATACTTTAGCTAGCTGAGTTTACTAATCAGTAGCTGAAGTTGGTGCCCATCTGTCCCCTCCTCCCCCAGTTTTGGGAAATGGAGCCTCCAATTCCAGCTGCAGTATAGTTCCCGAGGCAGTTTGTGCCACCAGTGGAGGATGGGCACTAGCTTCCACAGCGTAGAGTGCTCTACTTACGAATCTTCTCTGCAGATGGGCAGTCTCTTCCATTCTTTCAAGGAGGTTACAGGATGCTCTTCTGGTGTCTAATGTGTTTTTGATCTCACCTATTGTATCTTTCATTCCCATGTGTTCTGTTACTATTCTGTTCAGGATTTCAAATTCTTTGCATCGCTCAATGTCTTCTTGATGTCATTTATCTCTTTAACCATTTTGTCTTTCAACTCATTAATTTGACTTTGGAAATTTGTGCTCATCTCACTGGTTAGTTCTCTCAAACCCTGTGTCTCTTCTGGGGCGTTGATATATTCCCTTTCTTGGGCCATGTCTTCTCTTTTCTTGGTATGGCTCATAATTTTTTGCTGATATCTAGGCATCTGATTGGGATGTAGTTTACTCATATGCTCAATTTCTTCCTCTTTTGTAGGGATTTAGTGGCAGGAAGCTATGTGTTATCACTGCTCTTTGATTCTTGGCTCTACCTGAATTATTAGGATTGTCCCTGCTAGTTGCTCAAAACTGGGCACTGGACCTAGTAATTGGTTGTAGACTTGCTTCCTGGGGCCTTGGGGAGGGAGGCTATAGAGGCTGGGAAAAGACTCTCCTACTTATTTTTAATTTTCTCACATGCACTTCCTTGGTCTGCCAGCAGATGGCGCTCTTTGACAGCTCTCAGTTCTATCCCTGGTCGGAGTTTATTTTGTTGCAACATAGACTGGATCAATGTGATAGAACTTCCTCCCTGGAGGCTAAGAGCCTTGTAATTCAAACTTTCTCTGAGACAATTCAGCCTTCTCTGGCAGCCCCCCTCCCTTTTCCTGGGTCAGAAATATTTCCACTCCCCTCTGAGTCCTCAACAATCAGTCTAGTTCTGTTGTCACAATTTCCCTCTTTTGTCCCTCTCTCCTCTGGGCGGTGTCCAGCCTTCTCCTGGTGTCCTAAACCCTAGAAGATCTTTTTCTGGACTGTTTCAGCCTGTCCTCTAGCTATTTTTCTGAAGGAGAAGAGAGTCCCATGTCTTACTCTGTTCTATCGATGTGAGTGGCATGTTGAAGTCTCCAACTATTATTGTAGAGATGTCTCTTTCTCCCTTCGGTTTGAAAGAGTTTGCCTCATGTATTTTGGGGCACCCTGGTTAGGTGCATAGATATTTATGACTGTTCCTCCTTCCTGGTAGAGTGTCCCTTTTATTAATATATAATGCATCTCATCACTTTTTTGCATTTAAAGTCTGTTTTGTGAGACCACCAGTATAGCTACCCCTGCTCTCCTTTGGTTATTATTTGTGTGAAATATCTTTTTCCCACCATTCACTTTGATTTTATTTGATCCTTAAGTCTAAGGTGAGTCTCCTGCAAACAGCATATGGATGGCTCATATTGTCTTATCTGTTCTATCAGCCTATGTCTTTTGATTGTGGAGTTTAATCCAAACTCACCATCATATTTTTAGGACATTTTTGCTGGATAAAGAATTCTTGGCTGGCAGTATTTCTCTTTCAGTATCTTATTTATATCATACCACTACATTCTCACCTCCATCGTTTCTGATGAGAAATCCGCACTAAGTCTTATTGGATGTCCCTTTTATGTGGTATTTTGCTTTTCCCTTGCTGCTTTCAGAATTTTCTCTTTATCTTTGGCATTCTGAATAGTATGTGTCTAGGGGTAGATCCATTTGGATTTGTTCTAATTGGAGTGCACTGTGCTTCCTGGACATGTATATTCATGTGTTTTATGAGAGGGGAAATTTTCAGCCATTATTTCCTCTAATATCTTTTTGCATCTTTTCCTTTCTTATCTCTTACTGGAACTCCCATAGCACGTATTTTGGTGTGCTCCATGTTATCATTCAACTCCCTGAGCTCCTGCTCTATTTTTTCCATTCTTTTCTCTCTCTGTTCTTTTCTATATTCAATTTCAGGTATTCTTTCCTCTACATCACTTATTCTTTCTTCCATGATTTCAAATCTGTTCTTGTGTGCCTCTGTTGTATTTTTAATCTCACATATTGTGTCTTTAATTCCCATAAGCTCTGTTATTTTCCTATCCAAGATTTCAGAGTTTTCTTTGTGTTCACCCAGTATCTTCTTAATGTCTTTTATTTCTTTAGCCATGTTGTCCTTCAACTCCATGATTTGATTTAGGAGTTTGTATGAACGTCATTGCTTAGCTGTCTCAAGTCCTGTGTCTTGTCTGGACCTTTGATTTTTCCCTTTGCCTGAATCATATCTTCCTTTTTCTTAGTACGGCTTGTAATTTTTTGCTGATGTCTAGGCATCTGATTCTGATGTTGTGTTTACTCTGATGTTCAGTTTCTCTCTCTTGCTTAGGGATTGATAAGTAGCTGTGTGTTACCACTGTTCTTTGACTCTTGGTTCAACTTGTTCTAGATATTTAGGATTGTCCCTGTTTAACTGCTCAAACCAGGGCTAAGGACCCACTGTTGGGATACAGGCCTGTTTCCAAGGACCTTGGAGAGGGTGGCATTAAAGGCACCTGCTTGCCTCATTTATTTATTATTTATTTTCCCTTTTTGTGCACTTTTTTGGTCTGACCAGCAGATGGCAATATTTGGCAGACATCGCAGCTGAGACCCCAGGTGCAAGAGGGGAATGCATTCAGTGTAACTACTTGGGCAAATGGGATGGCTGTGCAGAAGCAGTGTCCTTAGGGCTGGACAAAGCTCACAAACAAACTTTCTCAGAAGCTATTCTCCACCTTTGGTTGGCTTCACCCTCCTCCCACCCCCTCTCCTCATTCACCAGCCCAGGGCAGTAGGGAAGGTGTTTGAGAGGGCAAGTCTTCTTTAGCTCCCTGCTGGCTCTCAGGGCAACAGTGTTGTAGGCCCTCCCATCCTGGAAGCGTGGGACCCCTCCAATGCAGCAGACCAAATTCACTGCCCAAAATCTGAATTTACTGTAGGCTATGTCCTTCCCTCTTCCCTTTCTTGGGGAAGAGGACCTCTGAAATCTCAGTCCACAGCCACTGTAGTCCGCAGATTGCTCTTTGTTCCGCAGGTGAGGGGATGGGTGCCCACTGCTACTTTTGCATCTCTACTGAAGGGAATTTTCAGCCAGCTGAGTGTTCTTTCTTCTGGGTGGTGTCTCAGTTTTCCCTGATGTTCTGAGCCCCAGAGCAGTCCTCCAGACAGTCTCTGCCTGTCCTCTGACTTTTTTTTTTCTGGGAGAGAAGTGATTCCTCTGCTCTGTAATTCTCCATCTTTCCAGAAGTCCTCCTGGACCATTGCTCTTTTATACAAATGATAAAATCTTCCTGTCAATTAAAAAAAAAAAGATTTGTGGTCCAGGCCATACCTGGAGATGAGACCAGGCATGGAACATAGAGGCAGGCGGGGGCCTATGGCAAACACCAGCTCCTCCCCTGGCCTATGGCAAACACCAGCTCCTCCCCCGCCCCTGGTCACTTCCTGCCAGGCTGTGGTTCTTCAGTTACACTGGTGGCTGCCCCCACATCTCGGCTCTCACTCTGCTCCCCATTCCCCGACACCAAACCCCCTACGTCGCCCAGCAGCACCCATCCCTCCTCAGCCACTCCGCCTCTTCCCTCCCTTCTTCTCTTCCTCTTCTCCCTTCTTCTTTTGTCCTTCCCCTCCTGGCGAACTCTGCTG
Organism: Cabassous unicinctus; assembly: GCA_029593785.1. Classification (NCBI taxonomy): domain Eukaryota; kingdom Metazoa; phylum Chordata; class Mammalia; order Cingulata; family Chlamyphoridae; genus Cabassous; species Cabassous unicinctus. The sequence continues at coordinate 8,791 of JAQZBX010027477.1, read as the reverse complement.
CCACCCAGGACCACAGGCAGGGCAGCATACCCTCTCAGACCTGAACCAAAACTACATTGTTCCTGGAACACACTCTTTTTAAGATAGTAGTTTAGACTTCATAGCACTGAATTTAACCAGCACTGAAATCTATTTACTTGCAATTGTTTACTTCTGTTGAAAAAGTGACTGTCTCAAGTTCAAGTGCAGAACCCATCTGCTGCTCTCTCAGGGAGCCAAATACTGAACAAGAACCAGTCTCTTCTCTCCCAGCCTTTGATGAGTATTTCTTCTGTTACTAGTTCTCTGCCCTCTGAAAATGCAGGTAGACTTATTCAAAACTTTGCTATACCCTCTGTGTCTATTACCTTCACTGGTACAGCTGCAGTTGCTTCTAACATGGCACACCCAAATGAGAAAACCTTAATGTGTCTTGTGAATGAGTTAGCCCATTTCAACAGGATTCAGCTTGAATATAACCTTTTGCATGAGCAAAATCCACTGTACTGTAAAGTGTTTACAGTACAGCTAACACTTGGAGATTCGCAGTACAGTGCTAGGAAGCTAACGGAACTAGCATTTTAAAAGCCCAATACTGAGTTGCTGCCAAAGCTTCGAAAGGAAAAACAAAATTCTAAACCCATAGCCTACCCTTTTCATAGCAAAGAAAGGAATCCAGAAAGCACAACCCCTATGGTAGAGCTAACTGTACTGATCATGGAAAAAAAACTAATGTACAAGCCAGTTGACTCTTACTCTCAGGTACAGCCCACCTACAATTACAACATGAGAGGAGGTGCTAATCTCCCAAGGTACATTTACCCATTTCCAGTTCTACCTTTACTTCATCAAGTTGAACTTTATGTGGAAAGACAGCAATTTAATGGGAAAGGAAGGACAAGACAGGTTATGAAACAGTTTACTGCTGCTAAAGCATTGAGGATCCTGCAGAATAAGCTTCTGCCTGAGAGGCTGGAGTGCCTTGCCAGCATGTTGTATCATCTTTGAAGAAGATATAAAAGACTGGAGACACCATCTTTTTAGTCTACTTTTAGCTTTCATTGAACCCAGTTGAGAATTAAGAATTTTTCTTTTTCATCCATAACGGCAAAGAGAAGAAAATTGACAGAGTAAGACATTTTGAGTTATTACATAAATCAGAAGATGAAGGCAAAGAGACAGCAGCATGCTAGAGTCTAATGATGATGGTGAAATTGAAATGAAATCTTAGAGTTCATATTTAAATCTTCACATTTAAGTGAAACCCTAGATTGTGAGTCTTCAGATTGTATCTTCGACAAATTTTCCCAAACTCAAGAATCAGTGAATGGACAGTATATTTCTATGTTATATAAAAAGGAAACATGATATTCTCATCTAGTCAGTCATTTAACAAGAACTTCATATAATATCTTGTGGCAAGCACCTGGACCACTCTGTTTTGATAAAAGTACATGTGCCAACATTCTTTCTTTTATGATGTTTAGACACCAAAAATTATTTCTTTCCACTTATTGTCCACAGAATAAGAGGACAAATGCAAAAAGCAGTTATGTGTACAAAGATGATTGGACAGAATAGATGATGTAAAAATGAAAAAAAAATCATTGGATTGATCTTTCTGTTGGTGTTTATAAATCTAACTGAAAAATGAAAACATTTTTCCAGTTATGGATCAAAGAAGATGGCTGTTCTCTCTTCAACAAAATTTTGAGTACAAAGGTTTCAAAAATTTCAAAAGTATCATGTTTTCACCATACAAGTACAAGAAGAAGCAAAAGCCATGATAAGTTAGAACCTGTTGGCGATATGTTTGGAAGTTGGCATCATTACAAAATGAGTGTACTCCAGGTTCAGGTATGCCTATACTTAGTTGCATTGAGGACCTTGCCTTTTTCAGATAATGAATCAGAGAAGAACATATCAGTAAGTAAATCTGAAATAATTCAAGTATTTGAGCTTGCACTTAAACATAACTTGCCTGTTAATTTTGGGGTTGTCCAGGAAAGTGGCCCACCACACATGAAGAGCTTTGTTACCGAGGTATTGGTTTGGGAATTCATAGGGAAAGGCAAAGGAAAGAGCAAGAAGATTTCAAAGAAGAATAGTGCTATAGCTATACTTGAGTAGCTGAAGAAGTTACCTCCCCTGCCAGCAGTTGAGCAAGTGAAGTCCAGAATCTAAAAGAAATTAAAATCTATAGGAAAGCTACAGACAAGCTCAGAATATGGCCAGGGACGAATCCCATTAGCAGACTAACCCAGATCTAGCCAGCGAAAAAGGAGGAGCCGGGGTACACGTTCCTCACAGAGCAAGATGCCTGTGCCATAGGGAGTTTGTGATGCAGATGCAGTTTGGAAACCACACCACAGAAGGATGGGGCACCAGTAACAATATGGTAAACACAGTGCAGCCAAGAATACACTGGAGACCCTTAGTTTCAAAGTCCCGCAGGCTCAACCCCCAAACCAGCCCTCAAATCAGAGGAGAAGACACCAATAAAGAAACCAGGTGATGGAAGAAAAGCAACTTTTTTGAACCTGGTTCTGGGGATGCAAAGGGGACTAGCAATAAAGAGGATGAGTTTAGGATGCCTTATCTTAGTCCAACAAGGACATTACACCAAAGAATTCACCAGGGCAGAATCCTGTCAGGGCCACAGTAACTGCCATGAATTTTTGTATGGGGGTACCTTGCCCACAGCTGAGCCTATTTTAAAGCATAACATCTGTGGTGGTTTGGAACTATATGTACCCCAGAAAATCATAGTCTTAAAGCAAATCCATTCCTGTGTGTATAAACCTATTGTAAATAGGACCTTTTAATGAGGTTACATCAGTTAAGGCATGGCCTGTGGTGGGTCTTTATCCTCTTACTGGAGTCCATTATAAGAATGTAATTCAGACAAAAAGAGAAAGCCATGGAATCAAGAAGCTGAAAGCAATGAAACCCAGAAGAGAGAGACCAGCAGGTGCTGCCATGTGCTTTTCCATGTGGCAGAGGAGTCAAGAATCATGGGCAGCCAGTCTTTGGGAAGAAAGCATTACTTTATGATGCCCTGATTTGGACATTTTTCTCAGTTTCAAAACTGTAAGCTAATAAATTCCCATTGTTAAACCAACCTATTTCATGGTATCTGCTTTCAGCAGTCTAGGAAACTAAAACACCATCTCTTTAGACCATGTACCCATGGACCTCTCATGATACCCTCTGAACAATTGGATTATCTTCCAAGAACCCAGGGATTCCAGGTTTTATATAAAAACTTTCCCCCAAACAACAAGCTTGCTTCTCTCAGACACCTCTGATCAGCCATGGTATTGCAAAGGATGTGGACTCTTGCCATGATAAGGCTACACTGAACATTTTAAAGTGCTCTCTGGATTGGATCAAACAGTATAGAGTACAGAGATTCTAAGAACAGGAACTGGGCTATTTTCTGTGTGATTGCCCCCATTTATATGGAAAGAGATTTCTTTGTCCTTTGCATTAAATTCAACTGCTTGGAAAAATTAAAATTAAAATAAATTTTAAGAGCCTGTTGGCATTTTGATCAAATTGCATTGGATCTTTAAACGTATTTTGGGAAAAGTGTGACATCTTTATGATATCCATGAATATAGTGTATCTTTCCCTTAATTTAGGTTTTCTTTAAAGCCTAATAGAAGTCATGTATATAAAGTTTTACAATGTGCTGCATGCAATTCTTGAATGCCTTTTAGATTTATTCTTAGGTTTCTTTTAGTTTTGTTGCTATTGCAAAGAAAGATTAAAAATATTTCTTCCTAATCTATAAAAAAGCAATTAACTTCTGAATATGAGTAAACATTTAATAATTTGTAGATTTGGAGGGAGGGGTTTCTGTAAACAATCATTGTTTGGTGTCTTTCTAATTTTTATGCTTTTAATTTCTTTCTTGTCTTACTACATTGGCTTTGGACTTCTAGTTTAGAATTGAAGAGAAGTAGTAATAGAAGGCAACTTTATTTTGTTCTTGATTTTAAAAGGAATTCTCCTGAAGTTTCCTTGATAAGAGTTGCATTTGCTATCAGTTTCCTATAGACAGCCTTTATCAGGCTAAGGAAATTCTTTTCTTTTCCCAGTTTGCTAAGAGTTTTTGTCATGAATGGAAATTGCATTTCATCATATGCTTTTTTCCTTTTAATTGTTAATGCAGTAAATGTTATTTCTTGATTTTTAAAATGTTAATTCACCTTTCAGTTCTTGGTATAGATCCAATGAGGGCATGGTTTATGTTCTTTTTTGTACGCTGCTGGAATAGGTACATCAATATTTTATTTAGAATATACTTATTTAGTATATTCATAGGACTATTCAGGCTTTCTATACTTTTCTAAAAAAAAAATATTTATTCCGCACCCCTCCCCCAGCCCCCCACGTTGTTTTTGCCCTCACTGTCTGCTCTCTGTGTCCATTTGCTGTGTGTTCTTCTGTGTCTGCTTGTCTTCTCTTTAGGCAGCACCAGGAACTGATCCTGGAACCTTCCAGAGTGGGAAAGAGGCGCTCAATCTCTTGCGCCACCTCAGCTCCCTGGTCTGCTGCGTCTCTTATTGTCTTTCCTCTGTGACTGTTTTTGTTGTGTCATCTTGCTGCGCCAGCACTCCATGCAGGCCAGCACTCCTGCGCGGACCAGCACTCCGCGTGGGCTAGCTCTCTGCTCGGGCCAGCTCACTGCGCAGGCCAGCTTGCCTTCACCAGGACACCCCGGGAATCGAACCCTGGACCTCCTATATGGTAGATGAGAGCCCAGCCACTTGAGCCACATCCGCTTCCTTCTATACTTTCTTGAATCAGATTTCGTAAGTTAATATTTTTCTAGAAATTTGCCCATTTTATCTACATTTTCATCCAATGTGACAATCTGCTTTTCACTGTTGAGTTTAGAACATTTAGGTGTTATTTTTTTTGTTTTCATTTAAAGTTTTTTTATTATATTAAAATCTACATAACATAAAACCATATTAAGTACATTGACAATTTTGTGTAACTTTCACCACTTTTTCCAGAAAATTTTCATTATCATAAGCAGAAACTCTATGCCCATTAAGCAGTTACTCCCCATTGCCCTCTCTCCCTACCTCTGATAAGTATTCTACTTTCTATCTATTAATTTAGCTATTCTAGGTTTTTCATTTAAGTGAAACCATACAATTTTTTTCCTTTTAGATCTGGCTGATTTTACTCAACCTGATCTCTTTAAGGTATCATCTGTGTTGTAGCATGTATCAGAACTTAATTCCTTTTTATGGTTGAATAATAGAGTGTTGCATGTATATACACATTTTATTTATCCATTTGTTGATGGACACTTGGGTTGCTTCCACATTTGTGTTATTGTGAATAATGCTGCTAATGAAATCGGTGTACAAATATTAGTTCAAGTCCCTGTTATCAATTCTTTGGGGGTATATACTTAGAAGTAGAATTGCCAGGTCATATGGTAATTCCATGTTTAAATTTTGAGGAACTGCTGCACTGTTTTTCACAGCAGCTCCACCATTTTACATTCCCACCAACAATGTATGATGGTTCCTATTTTGCTGCATCCTCCATAACACTTATTTTCTGTTTTTTTTTTTAATGATACTCATCCTAGTGGGTGTGAAGTAGTATCACCTTATGAGTTTGATTTTCATTTCCATAACTCTAATGATGTTGAGCATCTTTTCATGTGCTTACTGGCCTTTTAATTTTTATGAAGTTGAATTTATCTTTTTTTTTAGATTTATTTTATTTATTTCTCCCCACCCCCTTGCTGTTTTTTTCACTTGCTGTGTCTGTTTGTCTTCCTTGTTTCTTTAGGAGGCACTGGGAGCCGAACCCAGGACCTCTGATGTGAGAGGGAGCCACCTCCTCTCCCTGCTTTGTTGTGTCTCTCATTAGGTTTCTTCCCCCCGCATCTCTTGTTGCCTCATCTTTCTTGTGTCTCTTTTTGTGTCAGCTTGCCACGCCTGCCCGTTGCACCAGCTCGCTGTCTTCTTTAGGAGGCATCGGGATCCAAACCAGTGATTTCCCATGTGGTAGGCGGGAGCCCAGTTACCTAAGCCACATCCACTTCCCCGAATTTATCAATTTTTTGTTGTTGTTGCTTATAACTTTTGGTGTAGAGTCTATGAGTCCTTTGCCTGATACAAGTTACTGAAGATTATTCCCCATGTTTTCTTCTAAGATTGATTTTTAGCTCTTATAATGTATCCATTTTGAGTTAATCTTTGTATTTGGTATAAGGTAGGGGTTGAACATCATTCTTTCGCATGTTGCTATCCAGTTTTCCCAGCATCATTTGTTGAAGAGACTATTGACACACTTGCTGAAACTCAGGTAGCCATAAATATAAGAGTTTATGTCTATAACCTCCCAGTTGTTGAGGACTTTTGCATCTCTATTCATCAGTGATATTAGCCTATACTTTTCCTTTCTGGTGCTGGCTTTATTTTGCTTCAGTACCAGGGTAATGATGGCTGCATGGAATGAGTTAGGATGTATTCCTTCCTCTTTTATGTTTTGGAAAAGTTGTGAGAATTGCTGGTGTTAATTCTTCTGTAAATGTTTGGTGGAATTCGGTAGTGAAGCCATCGAGTCCTGGACTTCTCTTTGTTGAGAGATTTTTTTGTTTTGTTTTCTTATTTTTTTTCTTTTGTTTTATTTTGTTGTTGTTGAGAGGTTTTTGATTACTGAGTCAATCTCTTTACTTTTTATAGGTTTGTTGAGATTTTCTATTTCTTCTTGAGTCAGTTTAATTAATTGTATGTTTCTAGGAAGTTGTCCGTTTCATCTGTTATCTAATTTGTTGGCATTTAATTGTTCATATTACTATCTTATAATCTAAAATATAAAAATATTTCTTAATGGTTGGTAGTAATATTCTACTTTCATTTCTCATTTTAGTTTTTAAAAAGTCTTGGGTGTTTTTTTTCTGTTTCTTTTTGTTTTTTGTCTCACTAAGGTTTGTCAATTTTATTATCTTTTCAAAGAACAAACTTTCAGTTTTGTTAATGCTCTCAATTGTTTTACAATTCTCTATTTCATTTATTTCCACTTTAATCTTTACTATTTCCTTCCTTCAGCTAACTGATTTTCATTTGCTCTTCTTTTTCTAGTTCCCTAGGTGTGAAGTTAGGTAAGTTATTGTCATCTCTCTTCTTTTTTAATGTAGGCATTTACAAATATAAATTTCCTTCTGAGCACTCTTAAGTTTTGATGTTTCCATTTTCATTTGTCTCTAAGTGTTTTCTAATTTCTCTTGTGATTTCTTCTTTGACTTATTGGTTAAGAGTGTTTCACATATTTGTGAATTTTTCTAGTTTTCCTTTTATTTCTACATTCAATAATGATCAGAGAATATACTTAATATGATTTCAGCCTTTATAAATTTATCAAGACTTAATCTGTGGCCTCACATATCTGATCTGTCTTGGAGTATGTTCCATGTGCACTTGATAAGAATATGTATTCTGCTGTTGTTGGATAGTGCTCTACATGTCGTTTAGGTGTACTTGTTTATAGTGTTTGTTCAAGTCCTCTTTTTCCTTTTTGCTATGTCTAGATCAGGGGTTTTAACCTTTTTTGTTTCGCAGACCCCTTTGCAGTCAGGTGAAAACCACGGACCCCGTACTAAGTCCACACTATACTGTGTATTATTTAATAAATATATCACACCTGCACCAACATGTCCCCACAAGAATAATGTTTTTTTGAGTTTCAATTCAAGCTCATGGACCCCTTGTTAAGAACCCCTGGTCTAGATGTTTTATCAATTATTGAAAGTGGTATATAGAAGTCTGTTATTGTAGATCTGTTTCTCCCTTCAATTCTGTCCATTTTTGCTTCATTTATTTTGGGGCTTGTTAGGTATATATATGTCTATAATTGTTTTATCTTCTTGCTGAATTGAACTTCTTATTAATATATAATGTCCTTTGTCTCTTATAACCTTTTTTGACTTAAAGTCTGTTTTGTCTGACAATAATATAGCCACTCTGGCTCTCTCTTTTGGTTACTGTTGGTATGAAATATCTTTTTCCATCCTTTTACTTTCAACCTGTTTTTTGTCTTTGTATCTAAAGAGAGTCTCCTCTAGACAAAATATAGATGGATCTTGCTTTTTATCCATTCTGCTAATCTCTGCTTTTTTCCAGCTTTGGGCTGCTTCTCATGGCTTCTTTCCAGGTCCGATTTCCTTTGCTTATAAGGCCTTCAGTCTCATGCAGTTTGGGCACATCTTAACGAATAACATCTTCAAAAGTCCTATTTACAAATGGGTTCACAAACACAGGATCAGGGTTTGGAACCTGAAAATGCCTTTTGTGGGGGAGATGATTCAATCCCCAAATTACCATATCTCTATTTTCTGTCTTGTCTTCCTGTCCTGCAGTTAATTCTTCAGATATATCTTCCAATTTACTTGTTCTTTCCTGCTGTGTTTAATGTGCTTCATTCATTCTGAGTTGTTTTGTCAATTACGTATTTTGGTTTTTTTTCCCTTTTATTTCCACTCCCCTCCCCGCTGCTTGCTGTCTGTGTCTGTTAGCTAGGTGATCTTCTGTGTCTGTTTCTTGCCTTCTCATTTTTCTCCTCCAGGCTTCACTGGGATTCGATCCTAGGGACTTCCGATGTGGGAGAGAGGTACCCTGTCACTTGAGCCACCTCAGTTCCTGGTTTCTGACACATCTCACCTTGACTCTTCCCTGCGTCTCTCTCTTGCTGCGTGATTTGCCGCACGGGCTCAGCTCACCTGCTTGCCTTTTTACCAGGAGGCCCAATCACTTGAGCCATATCTGCTTCCCTCAAT
>JAQZBX010027476.1:0-28301 GCA_029593785.1 Cabassous unicinctus | reverse complement strand
GAGGGAGTCAACGAAGGCTTCTCAGAGGAGGCCATGGGGCTGAGTACTTACTAAGCAACGACTCCATGTCAGGCACGGGGCTGGGCAGAGGGAGTCTATGGTGGACAGAAGCAGACCCAGGCCTGCGAGGACACAGGAAAAGTCCAACAATGACAGCGGTTCTCATTATCGCATCCACCTTAACCCAGCAGGTTGGAACGGACACAGGTAGAGCACCCCCAGGTACCTACAGACTCACAAATGAGCCTCCCTTCACCTCCAACTAGGGGCCATTGAATCAAAGCATTCACCATGTCTGCAGCAAAAGGAGAATGAGGGAACTGAATTTTCTGAAGGCAGGAAGTTAAACTAGCTTTCAAATAGAATAACCCAAACAAATGCCAGGCTCCATATTGGAAAGCTTTTTGGGGGCTGGAGGACCCTATGGTTCACCCCAAATCTCTCCCTTTCAGGGATGAGGGTGATGACGGCCCCTGATGCTGAGTGCTCCCTGGTACCTGGGGCTTACCTGGCCTCATATTAGCATCCCACACCCTGCATAGGTGCAGGTGCCCTGTGAGGTAGTTTCTATAAGTGGTTCTCAAACTTTAGCAGCATCAGACTCACAAGGAGGATTTCTGATTCAGTAGGTCTCAGGTGGGACCCCAAGAATATTCCCAAGTTCCCACATGTTGTGGACGTTGTTGGCTCAGGGACCCCTGATTTATAACATTATCCCCAGTTTACAGGTGAGGAGCCGAGGCTCTGAGAGGGAAAGCAACTTGCCCATTCACAGCCAGAAAGAAGCAAGGACACTGGGGTGACCGACACACCCAGTTTGCCCAGGACTGAGGGGTTCCCGGGGCCATGGGACTTTCAGTGCTAACCCGGGACAGTCCCAGGCAACCAGGACAGCTGGTCGCCCTGCACCCAGGCCTGTGGCTGCCTTGCCACACCCAGGGAGCACCTGAGAGTTTGCAAAGGGCCTTTACAGCCGTTAATGCTGCTGCTATTATTCATTGCCACTCTTTATTTAAAAACTCTATTTTGCCAGGGACCATGCTAAGTGCTTTATGTCCAAGATCACTCTCAATTCTCCTAACAACCCTGAGAAGTAGGAATTATCACTGCACACAACAGCAGTAAACTGGGGCACAGAGAAGGGGTGATCTGCCCAGGTTCCATAGCTACCAAGCGGCAGAGGCAACATCGCACTCAGGGCTCTGCCTTGTCTACTCCTGAGGCCCCTCCTTGGGCAAGAAGGCGAGCCAGAGAGGCTGGGTTCAAAGCCCAGCCCTGACGCTTGCTAGAGGTCTGACCGGGGGTGAGTCACTTCACTTCTGGGGGCTGCGGCTTCCCCACTGTAAAGTGGAGATCAAAACAACAGCTGCCCTGCTGGAAGGTTGGCTGGGCTAAAGCCCCGAGAAAGTCCCTAGGACAGGGCCTGGCACTGAAGGCTCAGTGTCAGCTGGGCAGAGGAAAGGACAAGAGTCCTGTCCTTCAAGGCAAGGGGAGTCGGCTCCCTGGACACAACAATTCCAGGGCCCCCAAATGCAGAGCGATGAGCACCCATGTGGCAAAACATGTTAGCAATCATATTTTCCTACAGCTAACTTTAATTCCTATTTCAAGCCCCCATTAAATCGATTTCCCACCCCACCCCTCCTCGGAGGCTGTTTTCTAAGTTCCAGGGCAGTTGAGTCGTCGTGCTAAGGTGCTGGGGGGCATCGCCATCACTGGTGTCTTCTGCTGCCCTAGCTCCCGCTAGGGGAGCGTCGGCTCCTCCCGTCCTCAGCCGCTGCCTCACCCCAGAGGCCACACAGTCATCTCGTTTCCCTCCACCAGGACCTTTTGGTGCCACTTTCTCCGTGCCGCCCTTGGCAAACCGCGCTGGGCAGAGGGGCCTCTGCAGGAAAGCCGAGGCACAGTCTGCTCTCTGGGTCGCCTCTCTGGGGATCCGGCAGCTTCCCCAAGGTTCTGCCTGCATGTGACTCCCAGGACCCTCAGGCTCACGTCCCACAGACTTTGGCGGTTTGCCACCTGCCAGCCTTTCCCCGGGGCCCAGCAACCAGCCACCTCATGCTTCCCCTACAGCTCCCTCTGCCAGCCAGCAGCCCTGCTCCAGGTTTAGGAGGTGGAAACCTGGGTCGCATGCAGCAGGAATTCTCATAGGTGCCTTGTCTGGGCCTAGATTTCTGAAACTCAAAAGCCAGGAAGCTAGTTCCTCTTTCCCGACCTTCTGCCATTTCACCTCTTCCCTCAAACAAAGATCACAGAACATCTTAGCTCAGTGGGTTTTAAACTTTTTGAGTACAACCCACAGTAAGAAATATCTTTTTCTTTGCAACTCAGTGTGCACAAAACAATATTTACCTTTACTGCATATTGTTCATTCTGATCTTTTCTATTTTTTTTTTTTTTTTAGGAGGCACCAGGTATTGAACCCAGGACCTCGTAAATGAGAAGCAGGCACTCAACCAAGTGGGCTATACCCACTCCCTGGATCGTTTCTATTTTTTTCTATTTCATTTTGTTTTTAAATCCTGGTTGTGACCATTACACTGATGTTATTACTGGCTAATGGGCCAAATCCCACAGTTTGAAAACATTAGCCTAGTTGGCTGAAATGGGGGAAAGGTCAAGTAGTAAATGGAAATACTATTCCAAAAAATCTGTTTCTGTTTTAAAATATTGTCCCACCACAAACAAAATAACCTCTCTTATCCTGTCTGTGACCTGTTTCACGGCCAAAGGACCACGGGGCAGAGGTTTGAGGAATAATTTGTACTCATTGCCGTCCACAACTTTATTGCATTAAGAAATCAGGGGGAGTACTCTTCGGCCACACAAAGGAATGAAGTCCTGATACCTGCTACAACACGGACGAACCTTGAACACATCATGTCAGGTGACATAAGCCAGACAGAAAAGGCCAGAGGGTGTATGATTCCACTTATCTGAAATATATAGAATAAACAGATTCAGGGAGACAGAAAGTAGATTAAAGATGGGAAAGAATGGAAAGTTATTATTTAATGAGTACAGAGTTTCAAGTTGGGGTGATGAAAAAGTTTTAGTGATGGATGGTGGTGATGGTAGCACAACATTGTAGATATAATTAATATCACTGAGTTGTACACTTTTATAGGTTCAATTTTTGTGTTAGGTAAGTGTTTCAACAATGAAAAAATGTGTGGAAAGAGACAGAGCAAAAGGGAGGGAGGGAGAGAGGGAGAAGAAGTAAAGAAACAAAGACAAAGAAATAAGGAAGGAAAGAAAAGAAGAAATTAGGGTGGGCATGAAGTTAGGTTTCCGTGCTTTTAAGAAAAGTCTTTGGTTTGACAAGACTCGGCTTTCTAATCACATGTTAAACTTGAAAAGCGGGCAGACCTCGATTTGGAGCTGGTTGGAGAGAAACCCGGTCCATCTCTACGGTCCCATGGCTCCCGCTTTCCCGTGGGCCCGCAGAGGTAACAGTTCCTTCACGTTGGAATCTGATGCCAGCGCATCTTCTTTGAATGGATCCCCCATAGTTCTGGAACTTTCTGACATGGCTTTTGAAGTGTTCCATGGTCTCAAAAATGTGAGGAGAAGGGGCCAGAGGCAGCCCAGGAGGAGAGAGCGAGCCTTGGCTGGGGTGTTGGGAGATCTGACTTTAGGCTCTCCTGCCCCTGGCTGTTGTCAGATTTGGGCAAACATCCTGCTGCCCCGGCCTTGCCTTCATTTGTTCATTCAGCCATCTGCCGAGTGCCTGCTCCCTGCAGGCCCTGGGCAAGTCTAGGCTGGGCACAGAGGGCTGAACAGAGGTGCATAGCCTAGTGGGAGAGACAGCCCTAGACCGGGCAGTTGCAGGAGTGAAACAAAGGCTAGAGGAGGGGCCTCAGTGAGGCGGGCAAGAGCCGCCCAGCGGAAGTGCTCTTTAGCCCAAGTCCTAAAGGTAAGTTGGTAGAATGCGGTGACATGGGTGGAGAGGAGCAGAGAGGGCTGGACAGAGCAAACAGTAAGAGCAAAGGTCCAGAGGTAGGAAAGTGTTGTGGGTTGGGGGGTCAGGGAGGATTTCCCGCTGGCGGAGCCCTAAGTTGTATGTGGAGCCTTGTCCAGCGTGCTCAGAAGTGAAGGTCTCTGAGGCCCGCATGCCTGGCTGTCTAACCACGCGGAAGCCCGGGTGCTCCATGGGTGGGGGGAAAGCCTGTGCGCTGCTTTGTGCCATCAGTCAGCCTTCAATTTCCAGCAGCAGATTGGGCCTGGAAAACTCGGGGTGCCCAAGGATCCCACAGAACAGCCCCCATCTTCAGCGAACACCCCCTTAAGGTTTCCTGGAGACCAGCTGAGATGGAGCAGCCACGAAGCCCGGACCACCGTCCTGCAGGCCAAGCTGAACTGGACCCTCCCCTCAGGACTCTCCTCACTCCCTCAGGAGCTCCGGGTTGCCTTCCGAACCACAGGGCGGAACTCTGCTCTGGCTTCTTCCAAAAGCCCGTGGATCTATGTGAAATCAGGGCCTCTCCATCTCTCTAAACTCAGGAGGGAATTTAGAGATGGAAGAAGACAGGCCAGAGTGGGAAGGGAAATGGGAGACAGGGAGGAGGCTGGAGAGCCTGTGGGCCTCGTCAGGGCTTGGGGTTTGACCCCAAGGACAATGGGAGCCATTTAAAGGGTTCTAAGCAGGGGAAGACACAGTCTGCTTGAGAGAGGCTGTCTCCGGTGTGCCTGGCGGTGCCGGTGATGGGGTGGGGGCTGCATGGAGAGCAGCCCCTGGGTACCTTCTTTACTCTTAAGCCACTTCTTCCAGTTACTCTGGGTGGGGAGACTGAGGCACCCGTAGCCCCATCCCCACGGTCATCTGGCTCAGCCCAGGGATTGAGCTGTGGCGTTAGGCGTTGCGTGGTGAGCTATGTAATTAAAGCTCTGCCGGGGCTTCCGCTGGAAAGGCAATTTGCCGAGGGCGTCTTTTCTTTTTTTCCCTCCTTTCTTCCCTGGGTATAAAGGAGCCTGGGTAGGGTGTACTGATTGTGCAGGCGAAGCAGGTCCTGAGGTCGTTGTGCGAGTGTTAATGTTCCGTTACAATATACGGTAATGAATTGGGACTTTCAGAGTAATAGCAGTGTGTGCTATTGGCCAAAATGAGTGTATTCATCTTCATTTTTAACATCTATTGCCTTGGAGAAGCTTTCATAATTAAATGTTTGGTTGCACCAGCAAATAAGAGGGAAGAATTCTCCTTCCATGCAAAGGAGGGACCTTCCTACCCTCATCCAGCTACAGTCCTTACCCTGAAAACAAAGGTGGCTACTATTTGCCTTACCCACAGATGTAGCAAGAGTCAGATTTCTGCCCAGTACAAAGAACTTTATGAGTACAATAATCTGGCAATAGACCAAACTCTTTTTTTGAGGTAGTGAGTTCCCCATTGCTGGTGGTATTCAAAAATAGCCTGAACAGCTGCTGAGCTGAAGAGGGGATTCCAGCATTGAAGAAAGGATTAGATTTTCAAGGCACAAAGCTCTGTGCATGAGACCTGCACAGGAGCATCCTTGTGCGTGAGCTGCAAGGTAGCTTAATAAAATAAGGAATTTTTCACCAATTTGCAGGATTTTAGTGGTAACTGCTAACAAACAATATGTTCCTCTTAAGTGACTCATCCGTTCTGTTATTTTCCAGTCACTAATTTCTGCAGGCCTGGCAAGGGGATGCAATTTTCTGAGTCATTGTATATACTTCAAAGTAATAAAACAGAATCTTCTTTAGCATAATTCTGTATTTCAGACTTGTTGCTCTTCTGATTACCCTTCCCCAGCTCAGTGAGGTTAGCAGCAATTTTCAACGGTGTTTCAGAGAGGGGAAAGGAAAGCGGAGAAAAGAATCAAGGGCGTAGGAGAGTAAACGGCCTCTGTGTTTACTGCAAGGAGTGACCTTGACTCTGAGTTGCCATCCACGCCTCCTTCCACACACTGGGAGTCAGATGTGAGCAAATATTGATTATTTTAGACCCACCACAGGTATTCTGGAATTCTTCGAAAGCTCAGGCCTCCCAGGGACTCCCTGGCTGTATAAACTGAAAGGGAATAGAGGGTTCATCTTTGGGGAAAGCTCCATGACCCTATGCCGACCTTTGTTCAAAGTCCCCACTGCCGTCATAGGCCTTGGCGTCCCCACCTGACAGCCCCATGGAGGGCCCATCCTGGCGCTTTGCTTCCCCATCTTTCTCCCACTAGATGGTGACTTTTGCTCTTTGTGGCCCCAATTGCCCATTTCAGTGCCTGGCATATGGTGAGCATTCATGAATTGTTTGTTGAATGAATGAATGAATGAATGAACGTCAACAGAGGTTGGGGATGTTTTGAAACCACTCCCTCCCGCCCCCTTCTCTCAGAAGTCAGTTAAGCAGGGCTTTGAACCTCTCTTCTCCTCTCTTCTTTTAAGAGCATCGAATTGCATCAAAACCATAAACTCTGGTGTGTGTGCACCACACGTTCCAGCTGGCAAAGCTCTTTCATAGCCATCACCTGCCCCATTTTAAAGCCAGGAAACTGAGGGACGGAGTCTCTGGAGCAGTTGGTGGTAGCGTGACCTCGAACCTGGTCCCCTGATTCTAAGACCAAGGCGCTGGCGGCTCCGTGTCAAGTCCTAACATTTCTAGGACTGTGTCTTCAGAAGACAGCAGCTGCTGGAGGAGCCCACCCCTCACCTCTCCTGCAGCCCACACACGTTTTGGCCCTTGCCTTCCCCGTTGTGATGTCCTCATAACTGCTCCAAGACTCGTTTTGTAAGGGCTTTTCCTCGGTAGGCAATTACCTGAGTTCATATGGTTAATTGAAATATTCCTTTTCCTAGAGTTTTAATTCATCCAGCGTAGTTTCAGGAGCCACAGATAATAAGACCTAATTTATAATTAGGGCTTATCAAGAATCAGCTAATTTCTAGACCCCTGATTCCCAAGGAGGGAGTACAGGGTGGGGGCTTCTCTTTCCTTTCCAGGGAGTTGTTACCCACCACGCTCAGAGAGGCACCAGGGAGAGAGGAGAACTAATTGGGAGCTGGCCCTCCATCCTGGACAATTTATTAATTGGATTATGGGAAATCTCAGCCCCCCAGGCAAATCCCCAGGAGGTACGGCTGCCTCCCCCAGTTTACGGGGAGAATATTAGACACAAAGACAGGAGACCTGGGTTCCACTCAGTTTTTCAGGCGCTGGAAATCTTTCAATGAGACACTGAACACCGCCTAGCCTCAATTTCCCCATCCAGAAGTGGCTAGGACCATCTCTGCCCTGCTCACCTCTCAGTGCTCTCGTGGGAATTACCTGAGACAATGCGCAGGGACATTTCCAGAGCTGTCATGATTATTTCTGTGTGCCTGGGATGGGCCTGAAGAAGACTTAGGAAAGGGTACCCCAGCCCAGGAAACAGTGTCAGACGGATTGAAAGCTGCCAAGACCCCACGGGAGTAAGAGTTGGGGGTCTACCTTTGACCCCAGGTGTCCTTGTGCCTGCTTGCCTGAGTCTTTCCTTGCACCCACAGGTTCCAGGGCTCTTGGACTCCAGTTTCCCTGTTGCTGACTGGCAGCTGCTCAAGTATCCATCCCACCAGCTTGAGTGTCAGGAAAGGGTAATTCAGGGGCAGAAGAGTGAGCACAACTTCAGAATCATACTGGCCATATTCTTCCCTTTACTAGCTGCCTAAGTCAGGATTCCTTTGGTTGCATGTGACAGAAACCCAATTCAAACTAGCTTAAGCCAAAAAGGAATATTAGCTAATGTACCTGAAAACTTCAGTTGTCACAGCACCATTTGTTGAAAAGACTGTTCTTGGCACCCTTGTTGAAAAATCAATTGACCATAGATGTATGGATTTATTTCTGGACTCTCAATTCTATTCCATTGCCCTACATGTCTCTACTTATGTCATGATTACGGTAGCTTTTGTAGCAAATCTTGAAATTGGGAAGCTGTGAGTCCTCCAACTTTGTTCTTCTTTTTCAAAATTGTTTGCGGGGTCCCTTGCATTTCCATGTGAATTTTAGGATCGGCTTGTCCAATTCTGCCAAAAAGAATTGATAGGGATTGAATCAGTAGATCAATTTGAAAAGTATTCCATGTTAACCATAGTAAGTCTTCCAATCCATGAACACGGGAAAGTTTTTCCATTTTTTAACATCTTCTTTAATTTCTTTCAACAATGTTCTGTAATTGTCAGTGTGCATGTCTCGCACGTCTTTGTTAAGTTTATTCCTAAGTATTTTATACTTTTGAAGCTATTGTGAATGGAATTGTTTTCTTAATTTCATTTTCACCGTGTTCATTGCTATGCGTAGAAATACAATTGATTTTTTTTTAGTGCAAACCTTGTATCCTGCAAATTTGCTGTTGATATCAATTTACAGGTGGGAACACAGAGGATCAGAGTGATTAGCCTGACATAACCTGACCTTTTGTCTTCCCACTCTTCCTTTCTTCCCAGAACCACCTTCTCTGCTGCAGGGACATCCTGCTCAGTCTACGTAGCAGGCTCATTCCATCCCTCCTCCACCTCAGGGCGGGGCCACAACCATCTTTCTCCATCACTGGTGAAACCCTGCTGGGAAATGAAGTCCCCGCAGGAAATCGCAGCTCAGAGTTGGAGAAAGGAAGCGAGGCCTGTAATCATCATTAAGCACGTGGACTCAGCCAGACCCAAATCCAGAGTCTGTAACAGCTAAAACTACAAAACTCTCTGAAGAAAACATAGGTGTGCTCCTTCAGGACCGTGGATTAGGCAAGGGCTTCTGTATTCATTTCCTAAGGCTGCTGTAATAAATGATCACAAACTGATTGGCTTAAAGCAACATAAATCTATTCTCTCACAGTTCTGGAGGCTGAAGTCCAAAATCAAGGTACTGGCAAGGCCATGCTCCTGTCTCTTCCTCGCTTCTGGTGGTTGCCAGCCATCTTTGGAGTTCCTGGCTTGCAGTGGCATCACTCCAGTTTCTGCCTCCACCTTCACATTGTATTCCCTCTGTGTGTGTCCGTTTGTTTCCAAATCTCCCTCCCATGGTAAGAGCAGCAGTCACTGGACTTAGGGCCCACCCTAAAGCAGCATGGCCTCCTCCTAACTTGATTCCCTTTGCAAAGACCCTATTTCCAATTACGGTCATATTCACGGGTTAGTACTTCATCATATCTTTTGGGGGCACATAACTTAACCCACTACAGTTTCTTAGATATGACACCAAAAGCACAAGAAGCAAAAGAAAAAATAGATAAATTGTTCTTCATCAAAATTAAACACTTGTGCTTCAAAGGATGCCATCAAGAAAGTGAAAAGACAGCCCACAAAATGGGAGAAAATAATTGCAGATCACATATCTGATAAGAGAATTATATCCAGAATATATAAAGAACTCTTGCAACTCAACAATAGAAAGACAAAAAATCCAGTGAAAAGTTGGATTTTTCAATCCATTATCAAAGGATTTGAAGAGACGTTTCTCCAAAGAAGATTTAAAAATTACCAATAAGCACATGAAAAGATACTCAACATCACTCATCATTAGGGAAATGCAGTTCAAAGCCAAATGAGATAACACTTCACACCCACAGGGTGGCTAAAATAAAAAAGACAGACAATAACAAATGTTGGCAGGAATGTGAAGAAATTGGAACCTTCATACATTGCTGATGGGAATGTAAAATGGTGCAGCCACTTTGGAAAACAATTTGACAGTTCTTCAAAAGATTAAGCATGGGATTACCATGTGGTCCAGCAATTCCGCTCCTAGGTACATACACAAGAGAATTGAAAGCATGTGTCTACACAAAAATCTGTACACAAATGTCCATAAAAACATTATTCATAACAGCCAAAAAGTGGAAACAACCCAAACGTGCATCAACTGATGACTGGATAAAAAATATGTGCTATATCCATACAATGGAATATTATTCAGCCATAAAAGGAATGGAGTACTGATACATGCTACAACAAACATGAACCTTGAAAGCATTGTGCTACAGGAATGAAGCCTGTCACAAAAGGCTATGAAGTATATGACTCAATTTATATGAAATGTCTAGAAAAGGAAAATCCATAGAGACAAAGCAGATGAGTTGTGGGGGGGAGGGGGAGAGATGAAAGGTTCTGGAATTAGATAGTGGTGAATTGTTCTGTTTTTAAAAACCCACTGAACTGTATGCTTTGAAAGGGTGAATTTTATGGTATGTGAATTATATCTCAATAAAGTTGTTATTTAAAAATGATATCAAAGCATCCACCATACAAGGTAATTATGGGGATGGAATGAGTTCTTGCATCTAAAACACCCAGCTCAGTGGGAGACACACAGTTAAGTATTCAGTTAATGTTAGTTTCCCTTTCCTTCCAAATACTCCCACGGTCACCACCAAAGCCCTTTAAGCAATTCCACCCCCGTCTCTGAGGTAGAGCTTCGAGGCATCCCACAAAGGGGGCTGAGCGCTGCTGACTGCCCAAAGCACAGTCATTATTAAGCTGGCTGGGCTGGTCTTCCCCGGTATTAATGAATAAGCTCTGCGTTTCCCCAAGAATGCATCAACCTCTAGCAATCCCGGGAGCACGGGGGAAGGCAGATGCAGCTCCATCATTCCAAGCAGGCCTCGCATCCACTTTGAGTCAAAGGTTTATTCTGGTCGGTTTCCACGAGGCGGGCGGTTTATTAGTTGGCGATGACAGGCTAAGCGAACTCAGGTACTGGGTGTTTGGCTAAGGATGACGACGAGGCTATTTTAAGTCGCCGGAGTTCAAGGGTATCTGCCTCAGCGCTTTTGTTTAAATTGATTTGTAGTCTTGCTTGCTTGACCTTGCTGCATAAAAT
Source organism: Cabassous unicinctus (assembly GCA_029593785.1). Taxonomy (NCBI): domain Eukaryota; kingdom Metazoa; phylum Chordata; class Mammalia; order Cingulata; family Chlamyphoridae; genus Cabassous; species Cabassous unicinctus. The sequence goes on along the minus strand of JAQZBX010027476.1, from coordinate 17,494 downwards.
AGTTCCAAGGGGGAAAGAAAGAAGAGCGCGATTCTTACCCAGGGAACAGATGTGTGCCGGCGGCCACCCCCCCTCCCAGGAGCCGAGGCCACCCCACGGCCCCGCCGACCTTGAGCGCCCTGGCGCTGCAGTCACTGGAGTCAGAGGACGGCCCAGCGGGGTGGCCCAGCACGTGGCTGGGGACAGCCCAGGAAGGGGGGAGACTGGAGATGGTCCAAGGTCATTCAGAGAGTCAGTGACAAAGTCGGGATTTGAATCCAGGTTGGTGTAACTCAAACTCCTTGTCTCAGCTCCTCTAAAAACGTCTAACATTTATTAAGGGTCTACCACGTTCCAGGCACTCTTTAATGCTCTATACATGATCTCCTTTGATCCACACAACAGCCTACCAGGTAGAGTGCTACTGGTATTCCCACTTTACAGATGAAGAAACTGAGGCGCAGAGAGCTTAAGTAATTTGCCCAAGGCCACGGGGCTAGTAAGACGGCAGACATGAGATTTGAACTCAGGAAGGATCGCACTAGACCTGGCCTCTTAACCACCACATCATACCACCTCTACTTGCTTATTGCATTGTGGAAGAATAGGAAATCAGATTCTGCCTGGCTCCACACGGGACAGTGTAGCTGTCTGCACGGACCAGATTAGCCTGGTAATTATCACAGCCTCAAAACCACCTTAGGCAGAATGGAGCCAGTTAACACTCTAATCACTCTTCAGTCTAGGTTTTCTGGTCAGCCCCAAGCAGGACTGGCTAACCCGTGTGAAAAGTGCTCATCCTGACGATGTTTCTTGGAATTGCCCAAACAAGTTGGCCCCTTCTGACCAGAGAACTCCACGCCTGCTCTTCTTTTTTGGCTTTTAGCCAGCAAGCCTGCTGGGGTTTGTTACCTGGTATGTGCAGAAGGAGCACTACTCTGGGAGCCAGGGCACCAGTGTGAAAAATCCTGTGTGTCCTTGAGTGAGTCACTTACCCTCTCTGGCCCTCAATTCCCTCATATGTAAGATGGATATAAGCATATACACTCGCAGGGTTTTTCTGAGGTTTCACAGAACTTGCATGGCATTGGAGGGACTTGAACTCTGGAAAAGACCATTCATTTAAGGAATTATTACCAAGGCAGAGCACTTGGCAAGCAATGGAGTGTAATGAGAGAGAATGACCAGTAGGTGGCAGTGCTTCAAAGCAGCCTGTGGGATGCCAGAAGGCACTTCCTATTAACCTTCTGCATTAGGTGTACAGAACCTCAGCTCCTAAGCCCATACACACATTCATAAGGGAAAGGGGAGGCTCAAACAGCAGACATGCCACATCCAAGGACCCATCATAACACAGTGGCAGAGTCAGGCTCAGAACCCAGGTTGGGGTAGTTGCTGAATGACTTCATTCAACCCCTATTTATTGGGCTCCTAATGGGTGCAAATGCTCATGTGAGACCTTTCCCAGGACTTTCACTCTTCAAGCCTGGGGGATTTTCAGTCCATCCAACCTCCACACCTGGATCTGCCACTGTTTCCTGGGCTGTCCTCACTAGGATGGTCCCTAAATTGGGCGCTAGACACAGAGAGGTGATGGAAAGCCCCCTGATGGAGAAGACGGCAGGCAATCTGGCTTCTTGTCCCAGTTCACGTCTGGCTTGCTGTGTGACCTTGGCCAAGGCCCTCGGTAGCAGGTCATGGAATCAATTTAGTGGGTTTTTTTCCTTCAATTAATTGTAATAGAGAAAAATAGAAAATATTAGAGTGCATCAGCCATAGTACAAGTAAACACTGTTTTGAAGAAATTTGCTCCAATTTTATATACACACACATATACACAAACAAGCATGTGTGGTGTGTGTACTGGCTCCTGATAGAAAAGGCATTTCATCTTGTGGGTCACAGTCTCCCAAGTCTGAGACCCCCATCCGGTGTCTAAAGGTGATTTCCACTCGGTGTCCTGAGAGCCAATGATCCCTTCCCTTCCCCATCTCCACATTTACAAGTTGACCCCCAAGCTGCCCAGGACTCCCTACCAAGGGATATTTCATGCTATTGCAATGTGCTGCCTCGACTTGGAAAAGGTCTGGTAAACTCGTAGCTTCCATCATTTAAAACACCAATAATGTGCACGATACCATTTTATCCTCAGTGCAGTCAGGTGTGGCAAATATTAACCCATCTATAAATTAGAAAACTGAGGCTTAGAGATGGGATGCCACTTGCCCAAGACCTCATAGCTAGCAAGTGCCAGAGGCAGGACTTGAACCAGGGCCAGCTTTAACCCCAGAGAAGTGCTGTCTCCACTGTCCCAGGCTGAACAGACAGAGCCCAGGGGCCCCCTTTCTTAAGAAAAGCAGCAAACGCTTACCAGTGCTTCCATTTCTCTTATTCTGAGTCGCTTTTATTTTCTCTCTCTCAAGTTTTGATTGAATTTACACTTAATGAATCCAACTTTGTCATTTAGGGGATGTTGGAGCAATAAGACTTGACAAGGCGTGAGTGATGATGCAATAACTCCTGCCGGGAGCCCTGGCAGGCAGCGGCCAGCAGCCCGGGGCCCTCCCTGCCGCGTCCCTTGAGTGATGGCTGCACAACTTGGGCCCAGGGGAAGCGACCTCAATTCCCTGCAAGGAGCAAGACTCAGGGTGGGGGGACCTCACTTTATGTAGGCCTTTGGGATTAGAATAAGTAAATAGGAGTGGGGACATGAGTGGAGGGAGCAAGGTGGGAGAGCCGGGTTCCAGATCTGCCACTGACCGGCTTGCTGCGTGCCCTTGGGCCAGATGCTTCACCTCTCTGGCCCTCAGTTCCTCCATCTGTGAAATGGGGCAATAGCCCAAGGCTGCTGTTGCTTTTTTAAATTGTAGGAGGGGGATCAGGCTCGTACCAGAATTTCAAAGAGGGTTGCTTGACAGTAAAATAAGTTACCCAGAAGTCCACCTCATGTCCCTTTACTTGCTGAGTAATCCACTGTCCAGGGCTTGCCCACCTGCAAGGCTAGCAGAAGGGACCCCGGTGGGGGATGGAGGACAACAATCCCGGATAAGGAAACAAAATGAAAAATCAAAATTGTATTAAAAAGTCATTGCACTTTTGTAAGGAAAAAATAGATATATGTACAGAGGGAAAAAAAGGGCTGGAGGAATATCCCCGAAATGTTCACAGTCATGGGTGGAGATCTGTGGATTTTCTCTCTTACTTTTAAATCTTTCTTTTAAATGAATAAAATACACATACCGTAGAGTCCATGAAGCATGAATGTGGAGTTCAATGAATAATTATAAAGTGGACATTTATGTAACTGCCTTCCTTGCCAGCTCCCTTGAACCCCTTCAGTTCTCAGCAGAACCCTTCTGCCAGGCATCGACTTGTTTTTATTTTTCATAGTTTTACTACATCCCTAAAGAATAGTTTAGTTTTGTCTACTTTTGAAATGTATATAAATGGAATTATACTGTATGAATTTATGGGTATGTGTCTATCAATTACATTTTTTAAATGTCATTTGATTTAATTTTAAAATGATGGAAAGAATTAAGTCAGAATTATGTTTTAAATATGTGTCCTTGTTGCATGTGGCTACAGTGACACGTTTTTGTCTGTGCTACAACTGATTCATCCATTCTAACTGTTGGTAGATGCGTGGGTTGTCTTGTCGTCATTTTCTGACTTTTCTTCAAAGAACATGTTATAACAGCTGGAGTGCCTGGTGCGTAGTAGGTGTTCAATGAAAGTTTTTGAAAAATATATGAAGAGTGTTAGATTATTTTTAAGAGAAAAGTTTCCGTGGTGCTAGAAGAAGGGCTGAGACTATGAACACAGATCAAAAGCAGAATTTTCCAGATTTGCATTCTTCCAGGCCGCTCAGAGGGGGTGCATTGGGTCAAGGCAGAGGGTTGGTAGATGTCATTTCCATTACCTAGAAAAGCTTCAAGCATATTTGGGGGTCCCATTTAAAGTAAAAATAGAGTAATTTTGACAATGAAGAAAAATCCCCACAGTCATCTTGTTATTCATGTAATTGAAGAAAATTCACACCTACAGAAAGCAGAGCACAAGGCAGGCAACACAATAAGCTGGGAATCCGTGGAGCTGACTTAACTCCCAGCTCTTCCAGGAATGAGCAGTGTGGCCTTGAGATAGTCATCTTAACACCTCAAAGCCTCAGTTCCTTCGCTGTAAAATGGTGACTAATACCACACAGCATTTTGTCAAGGTCAGTACAAATGCTAGAGGTTTCATATGAAAGCAAATCTTCTAGGAGGTCCACTTCCCGACTTGTGAATATCCATCTCCTGCGTGCCCGCCTTAGCCACAGAAGTGACAGAAATGGTGAGGCTCGGCCTGTCCGTGAACAGGAAGAAGAGAACCATCTGAAATAGAAGGGATCAATTTTGATCATTAGGAATCTGACTTAATTGGAAGGTTTGTGGGCAGTGGTGGGAACAGAAGATTCCCAGGTAATCCTTGCTGTCCTATTAGCTCTATGAGGGTAGGAACTCCGGCTGTGCCAGGCCCATAGCAGACAGTCTGTTTTCAGAGAAGGAATGAAAGTAACAATAATATTCTTCAACTGGATTTAGGAAGAACCTCCCGCCCACCCTCCACCTTTTGGGTCAGAGGTCTCTTCAAAAAGTCGACAAAGGGGTGCTGATGTGGCTCAGTGGTTGAGCGCTGGCTTCCCACATACAAGGGTTCAATCCCTGGCCTAGGTACTGAAAAAAAAAAAGTTAACAAAGGTCTGAATCTTCCTGAAATCCCACAGAGATCCAGGAAGGTCTGGTAACAAGCAGCATTAGAGAGGGATTTCTAGCCTTTATTGTGCCATTGACCCCTTTGTCAGTCTGGGGAAGCCCATAAACCCCTTCTCAGAATAATATTTTAAAATGCAAATATCGCATATATATTTGAATGCATACATATTTTTGAAGGGGATTACAAAGGATTACAAAGAAATCAATTATATCAAAACACAGTTTTTAAAATATTAAAAGAACAAATATGTGCAATAGTAGCAGATGGGCTTCTCTGTAAATGAAGTAAATAACAAGCTGTAGCAACAGGTCTAATAATTAACATAATTTTGAAATAATGATATCCTAAATGATATTTTGAGATATCTTCAAAAGCTATATTGGGATAGGAAAACATCTCTGGTTTTTATTGATGACACAGTCATAGTACTGCTACTGCAACTACATTCAAAATGGAAGAAAATGCTAAATTTCAGTTAAAAGATTAGTGAATATAAAGAAAAATAAAGATAGATTTTCCCCATCCAAGTTTTCCGACCTGAATTCTAACCATACACCTCAGGTTCACCTGCAGGCACTTAAAACTGTTTTATTAAAAATAAATGGCTCATAATACAGCCACTATGTCTTCTTGGAAAACATTTCTTTTAATTAACTCACAAACACACATAAAGACTCAGTCACCTGTGGAACCCAAGGTGGTGGAAGAGATGGGCGGGGCAGGTTTTGTGGCATAAAAGAATCCCCAAACATGTGCATGTTTGGACCCGATAACCTCTCCAATACCACATCCTCCTAAGTCCACACCACATTATACAGTGGATCAAAACACAGTATTTCAACACCATGAGAAGCAACTCAGCTAGTGCACAGGTAAATTTTGGTTTAGAGTCTTTTCAAATTGAATATAGATATACTTAAAATACAATGATGGGAAGCAGATGTGGCTTAAGTGATTGGGCTCCCACCTACCACAAGGGAGGTCTGTGGTTTGGTTCCTGGTGCCTCCAAAAGAACTCAGCGAGCTGGCGCAACAGGCAGGCGTGGCAAGCTGACAAAACAAAATGACACCAACAAAAGACACAAGAAGAAAAACATAATGAGAGACACAACAAAGCAGAAAGCAGAGGTGGCTTAAGTGATAAGGTGCCTCCCTTCCACATTGGAGGTCTTGGGTTCGATTCCTGGTGCCTCCTAAAGAAAAAGGAAGATGACAGCAAGTGTGAAAAGAGGAGTGGGGAGACATAAATAAATAAAATAAATCTTAAAAAAAAAAAACCAATGAACTGCACTTACTGCTTTAGATCTTAGAAAACAGGTTTCTTTACCCCACCCTTACCACACACACACCCTAAGGAAAATAGAAAGCAGGAAAGGAAGATAGTGGCAGGAATAAACAAATGAGGAGACACGAAAACAGTGGAATCAATCAATAAAACCAAGAACTGGTTCTTTGAAGGAGCCAGGAAAAAAGACCAACCTCTGGCAAATATAATGAAGAAAAGAAACTCGAATGAAATCAGAAATGAGAAAGTGATCACAACCACTAATCAAAAAGATTAAAAATATTGAGAGAGACATTATATATATAATTCTGTGGCAAGTTTGTTTAAAATGATCAATTAAACAGATGATACTCTATGAAAATATAAAACAATGCAACTGACACAACAAGAAATGTAGGTTAGATCAGCAATTAAGCAAGAATCTGAGAAAGTAAGAAATGTATTAAAGAGCAACCCTCCCTACTTCCCCAAGGGACATGTATACCCACCCTGGAGTCTCTGGAGATAACTACCCGAATTTTAAATAACAGTGCATTTCCCTGTTACATAAATTATCCTTTACCATAGGAAAGAGGGGGGAAAACTCTGGTAATTCATTTTGCAAGGGAAACACAGTCTCGATTTTGAGTCCTGATACAGAATTTTTAAAAGAAAACAAGATCCAGTATCATTTGACAATATAGTCCCAGCAAATAACGTTCAGCGGCACATTAAGAGACTGAAACACCAGGACCACAAAGGGTTTATTCAGCTCTGCAAGGAAAGTGCAGCACAAGGGCATCTATTAATATAACACATCAGATCAATAGATTAAATAATACAAACCATATGATCACCCCAGTCGATGCCAAAAAATGCATTTCAATAGATGTCAAAACATTTTTAAAAAAATCAGAATAGAATGACACTTCCTTAACATAATGAGGATCTATTTAAAACCAAGCCAGCATCCTTCCTAATGGAAAAACAGAGATTTTCCCATTAGAAAGGGGAACAAAATAAATAAGCTTTCTATCGCCATTATTATTTAGTATTATATTGATAATTCTGGCTGACGTAATAAGACATGAAAAAGAATCCATGGGAATACTTATTAGGAAGTTAGAAAGAATGCTTCATTTGCAGATGATATGATTACATACTTTAGAAATCTGAAGTCCACAGCTAAACTACTATTAGTAGTAATAAAAAGGTTCATGGCTGCAAATCATGGATATGTGGTAAATATTTTTAAAATCAATAACTTTCCTAAGAAAGTGCAACGCAAGACAGGAAACAAAAAATGGGATACAATACACAATCAAAATACAAATAAATACAAAGCCACAAATATTACATACAAATAATTCAAAATTTTCATAAAAAGTGTAATAGAAAACTTGAATAGATAGAAAAATATATCACGTTTCTGAATGAAAGTCTTTTGTGATCTAACCATTCAAGATAATCTCAAAACAATACAAAAGGATTTCTTATAGAATTTTATAAAACACATTAAAAATAATTTGAAAAAGGAACAGGGAAAATAGCAAATAATATTCTGGAAAAAAGAGAATGCCATTAGGCAGGATTTAAATAAATTATCAAAGAGCAGTACTGAAATGGTGTGGTGCTAGAGCCAAGTTAGAACTGTGACTCAGTAAAATCAAAAGCCCAAAAACACTTGATAACATAAAAGAATTTAATATGTAAAAAGGATGTCACAAAATGAGAGTGAAAGGAAAAACCATGTAATAAAGAAGTTGGATAAGCTAGATGGTGTATAATACAGAAATTAACTGAGGTCTACACATGAAAATAAATTCCAGATTTAGAAGAGATCAATTTTTAAAAATCAAATTATGGAAAATTCAGTGGAAGATAAAATCGTGTATTTATGCCATCTAAGCAATAATAATAATAGACCAAGTTTGGAAAAAGTAGAAGAAATTATAAAGAGGAAAGATTTCCAGGTTCAATTATACATAAATGTTAAATGTGTGCACACACATACACACAAACTATAAATATACACTAAGGAAAACATTTATGTCAAAAGGGTTCGTAACTTTTTTTTTTGAGATTTGGATCTTTTTGCGAATCTAAAGAACGTTAGGAACCCTTCTGTGTGCACATATAGACACAAACATACATCTGTACATGCACAGACACACAGCAACGTGGATGCACAGAGTCACACACACAATCACACTAACACATACAGGCACACACACATACGTAAGGGGTGCGTATACTCTCAAGGTTCCGGTGTACTCCCCAAGCACCCATTGGACCCAAGTTTAAGAATACCTCATCTAGAAAGAATAGAGTAAATTAAAATACTTAACAGCACCCCAAGGTCAAACAAATAAATGAGAAAAAAGGGCATGACCAAAACAATTCGCTAAAAAGGAAATAGAAATAGTAAGCACAGTGTCAGATGATTCAGTTTTTGTCCACTAAATTATCAAATTGGTATGAAATTGATTTTAAAAAGCAAATTAATGCTGATGAGGTTTCAAGAAAATTGCCACATTTCTGGCCCCGTTTGAAAAGTAATCTAGAATACCTAACAAGAGCCCCAAAACATCAATACCTTTTGACCAAATTATCCTTCTTCTGAAAATTCACACTCATGAAATAAATTTGAGAAACAAAGTTCCTCAAAGATGTTCATCACACTGTTTATGAATTGTGTTAGCAAAAAAACAGAATTCCCTAATATTAAAAGAAAGGGTGGGAAGACAGCTAAACAATTTTGGGAATCAATTAAATGGAGTGTCACGCTGCCATTAAAATGAAAATTATGAAAATAGGAAAATGATTATTATATGCTAAATTAAAAAATAAAACAAAATTGTGTGGCTAAATATTACAAAAATAGTGGTGAATAATGATTAATTTACTTTGAAATTTCCCTTAATGTTATACACAAGATGTTATATTCTATGCTATAGAGAGATCCTACTATATAGACTGTGAGAAAGAGAGGGATCTTAGAGAGCTTATGTTACTGTGATTTAAACATAGGATTATTGACTAAATCTAATTGTGCACATGAGCTTTTTGAGACAAGTAGGGCCTTGAGAACGTCTGTGAACTTCCCTGTCTTCCCTACCCTTTTTCACTCTTTTCTTTCTTCTTTCCTTTCCTTCTTTTCTTTTTTGTCCCCCTTCCCCACCTTTTTTTGATGGCGGCTGGTTCTTACACTTCATGATGATGATTTGAGTCTATTATCTACCATCAAACTCCTAAAGGATTCAAAATATCGGTGTCAGTGCTGGACTGCAGGATATTTTAAAGTAGTGTGCTATAAATGAGCTCAGCTTGAATAAGTAACAGCCTGCACATCAAGCATTGCAGCTCTGCTCTGCAATACAAGCTCCATATCTGTCTTCTTCCACCACCGAATCTTTCGCATCCAGAACAGGATTTGGCACACAGTAACTGCTCAATAACTATCAGACGGATGGATGGATGGATGGATAAGACAAAGAAGGACCCACCTGAGAGCCAAAGAGATGTAAGCTTGGAAACCTTCAAGCTCAGAGCAGATCATGGCTGCTGAGATCCACGCAGTGGTGAGGAGAGGCAAATCAAAAGGTTTTAAGCACTGCCATAGGACTAAGCCAAAATAGATGGCCAGGCTGGTTAGAGAAGGGGGATAGTGTCTCCAACTAACTCAAAGAACAAAAGCAAAATGTGTTTGATTGACCTCTGAATGTCCCTGATCTCCGGGGCTCTTTGATAGAGACCTGTTCCAATTCCCACTGGCATCTGGAGCTTAAACCAAATCAAGATGCTTAGAATCAGGGACTTGCATTGAGGGTGGGCCAAGGAGCAGTTAGAAGTGAGCTCATTTTAAGCCCAAGAATTACTTGAGGATCTGTATCCACCCATGCCCCCACTGGAGGGCTGACAGGATATTTTCCACAAAGAAGTGAGTTTCCCTGCCAACTGCCTGCTTTACCAGTATTTTACAACTTACTCAACATGGTAAATTAAATGATCTAACTAGCCAACCAAACTTTCAGTAATATAAAATTTCTCTTTTTCTCTTTCTGAAATTAAATGATCCAAACCTGCTCCTTTTCTGACAGATTTCATCTGCAAATACAGACCTGTCTCTGAAGAGAAAGCAAAACAAGAATAATCATCAGACAAATTATAACTTTCACCAGAAAAAAAAGGGACAAATCAGAACAAATGTTCCCCTGCAAAACAGACTTACTCCAAGAAACAGAAGGAGAAAGTCCTAATATTGAATTAAAATTTTCCATAATATTAGAGAATATATTGCATTTATGAAAAGGCAATCATCTGAGCTAAGACAATTTTACTTTAAGATGAAAACCATGCTTACTGAATTTTAAAATGCAATAAGAGCAGTGAAGAACATATTAAACATTGAAGAAAACCAAATTAATAATTTAAATTGCCTGTGCAAGAAAAGAAAATCTCCCGGAATTCAGAGAAGCATGGTGAGATAAAAGAAGATGAGCAAAATCATCAGAGAAAATCTAACACTTTGACAGAAAAGCACCCCAAGAGCAGATGAAATTAAAAGAGATTAAAAGAATCTCACATCTAGACTCATCCTTATGAAAATTTAAAATGTCAGAGAAAAAAGTTTTGAATTTTAAAAATAGGATCAGGCAAAATAAAAATAAAAGAGCATATGTAACTTCTGAAAAAGGTGAAGAAAGGAAATGGAAAATTTGAACAAAATAACCAAAAATTAGGAAAGAAAATAAACAACATAAAATAAAAAGACATAATTAAGAAAAAAGACATGAGTGATCACAATAAATATAAGCAGATCAAACTTCTCTATCAAAACACCAAGACTATCATATTGAGTCAAAAAAGCAAACTCCACTTAAACCAAATTTTTGAAGTTTAAAATAAAGAAATGGAAAAACAGATATAAGATAACTGCTAGTATACAAAAAGAATACAGGGGCAATATAGAAAGCTGAATTCAAACCAAAAGTTTAATGGGGTAAGTGGGGCTAAGTTTTTTTCATAAAAAATAAAGTTCCTATTTGTGATGAATCATGAATGTTAGGCACCAAATAGTTCTTACAACTCAACAACAAAAGACAAACAAATTAATAAAAATGAGAAAAGAACTTGAATAGACACTTCTCCAAAGAAGATGCAGAAATTGTGAATAGACACATGAAAGGTACTCAACATCATTAATCATTTGGGAAATGCAAATCAAAACCACAGTGAGATACCATTTTACAAACACTAAGATGACTATTTAAAAAATAAAGGAAAATAAGTGTTGGTGAGGATGTGGAAAATTGAAACCCTTGTGCATTGCTGGTGGGAAAGTACAATAGTGTAGCCACTGTGGAAAATAGTTTGGCAGTTCCTCAAAAAGTTAAATATAGAATTTGCCCAGCAATTTGCCTACTAGGTATATACCCAAAAGAATTGAAAACAGGAACTCAAAATATGTTCATAGCGGCACTATTCACATTATCCCAAAGATGAAGACAACCCAAATGTTCATTAACAGCTTAATGGATAAACTAATTGTGGCATATAAATGCAATGCAATATTATTCAGCCAGTTAAAGCAGATTGGTGATTACCAGGGGCAGCAGATAGGAGGAATGGGAGTGCTTAATGAGTGTGGGATTTTCTTTGGGGATGGTGAAAATGTTTTGGAACTAGATAGAAGTGGTGGTTGTACAACATTGTGAATGCACTAAATGCCAATGAATTGTTTGCTTTTAAATGATTAATTTTATGTTACATGAATCTCACCTCAATTAAAAAAAAATGATTAAAAAATGATTAAATGTGGTGATCTTTTGGAAATAGTAGGTATCCAATAAATATCACTCCCTTGCTTCTCATTCTTTTAAAACTATTAGAGCAGTAAAATTAATACTTGACATTTTTGTTACATTTTCTAATGACAAATGGATTTAGCTTTGCTTCTCTGTATTTTAATGAAGTCATACAAATAAAATTTACATCTGACACCAAAAAACAACAAAATAAGCAAAAGCAAAAAAAAAAAATGGTGAAATATTTTTCAGACACACAAAGTTGAAAGATTTGTCACATGCAGACCTATACTAATAGGATTGTATAAGATTGAAGATACTATTTAGATGAGGCCAAATAGAAGTAGGGGTAGACCTTAATACATATGACTGGAATTTTTAAAAGCAAAGGAAATTCTAACACATTCAGTAGAAGCCAGAATCTTGTGGAAGCCAGAAGTCAGTAGAAATCAGAGGAGCAGCACAAAGAGAGAATGTAAGGGAGGCAGAAATACAAGCCAAGGAACCCCAAGAATTGCAGCAAACCAGTACCAGAACCCTACAGACTCTGGGAGAAAGCATAGTCTGTTGAGACCTTAATTTTGGACTTCTAGCCTCCAAAATCATATGATAATCAATTCCTGTTGTTAAAGTCAATCCATTATTTGGTATTTGTCTTAGCAACCCTGGCAAACTATGTTGGTAAATAATAAAAGTATTGTTTCCTTATTATTTAAATCTCTTTTAAAAATTGACTTTTTAAAGTAAAATTAATTAAAATGGGGATATAACATATGTAAAAATAAAATGCATGATAAAAATAGCACTAAGTTTAGGAATGGAAAAATAGAAGTGTTATATTAGCACTTGGAAGATGTTGATAAATTAAAGATGTATACTATAAACCCTAAAGCAATCACTTATATAAAAGCAATATAGCTAATAAGCCCACAGAGGAGATAAAATGGAGCAAAATATATTCAATTAATCCAAAATAACAATAGAAATAGAAGGGAACAAAGAACACATGGGACAAACAGAAAGCAAATAGCAATCGGGAGGATTTAAACCTAACTATATCCATAATGATAATCACATTAAACGTAATGGTCTAAACTCCCTCATTTAAAAGGAAGAGATTACCAAATTGAATTTTAAAAATACAAGACCCAAGTATAGGCTGCCTAAAGAAACCCACTTTAAATATAAAGGCACACATTGTTAAAAAATAAAAGGATGGAAAAAGGTATTCTATGCTAGCACTAACCAAAACAAAGCCAAAGTGACTGTATTAATATCAGAAAAAGTACATTTTAGAACAAAGCATGTAACCAGGGATAAAGAGAGTCATTTCCTAATGAGACAGGGGTCAATATACCAATAAGATATATTTTAATCACCTCCTCTTCACCCCTTGGCTAGGGAGGGACTCCCACCCTAGGGTAATGGGGAGGCCAAATACCTGACACCTGGCATTAGATGGGTGCGGTCAGTAGCAGTTTAGTAATCACTAATACTCACAGCCCAGGGGAGGGGCACACAGCAAGCCATGCAAGGCCACACAGGGGTTGCATACGGGAACAGGGTGAAAAAGCAGTGGCTGTGGAAGCAGGATTGTAGTAGCAAGAGGGTAGCGTGATCCCTGGTTCCTGAATAAGGATGTGATTGGCTGGTTTGAATAATTCCGTGAGCTGGCAGGAAACTGAAGCTAACTAGCCAGGGATAAGCAGAAATTGCCCGATCCCTGTGATAAGGACGATTGTTTGGCTAGGGACCTTATCTGTAGGAGCATGGTGGGGAGGGAAACTTGCAGTTAGGCTATCTGAGGCCCTCCCAATTTTCTCCAGATGTCAAAGTATATATAATATTGGGCCTTGATTTTAGGCCTTATACCACGGGATGCAAGAATGCTAAAGGCTTATAAACCCAAAATAAAATTGATAAAACTTCAAGGAGATATAGATAAATCCACAATTTTGGTTTTGGAAAGGTGGAGAGTTCAATATTCTAAAACCAATCACTATACTATATGAACAGGCTAAAGAAAAAAATATATGATCATATCAATCAATGTAGTAGAAACATTTGAAAAAATCCAACACTCATTCATGATGAAAACTTGCAGAAAAATAGGAATAAAAGGGAACTTCCTCAACTTGATTAAGAGCATCTACTTAACATCTGCAGTAATATACGTAATGGTGAAAGACTATTCTAAAGATTATTCTAAAACTTACATGGAAAGGCAGAGAAACTAGAACAGTTAAAACAATTTTGTAAAAGAAGAATAAAGAGGGAGGAATTAGTGTGATTTCAAGACAATCTATAACTATACATTAATTAAGACTGTCTGCTATTAGCATTGACACATTGATCAATGAAAAAAAAAAAACAGAAGAAAAAAATAGACCCACAAAACTATGTCCAACTGATTTTGACAAAGATGCAAAAGAAATTCAAAGGCATCTTTTCAACAAAGGTGCTGGAGCAGTTGACATCCATGGCGGATAGCAAAAAAGCACATAAAAAGATGTTCAATATCACTAGCTATTCAGAAAGTGAAAATTAAGAACTTGATAAGATATCACTATCTACATATTAGCTAAAATAAAACATAGTGGCAATACTAAATGCTGGCAAAGATGTGCAGATACTGGGTCACTCATATATTGCTGCTGGGAATGTAAAATGGTACAGCCACTCTGGGAAACAGTTTGGCAATTTCTTAGAAACCTAAACATGCAACTACCATATAACCCAACAATTGCACTCCTAGAAATATACCCAGAGAAATGAAAAATTATGTTCACCCAGAAATCCATACATGAATGTTTATAGCAGCTTTATTTGTAATAGCCCCAAACTGGAAATGACCCAAAAGCCCTTCAAAGGAAAAATGGTTAAAATATCATGCATCCATACTATGGAATATGGCTTACAATAAAAAGGAATGAACTGTCAATATACTGTGCAACAACTTGGAAGAATCTCCAGGGAATTATACTGAGTGAAAAAGCCAATTCCAAAAGTATGCATGATTCCATTCTTGAGATGACAAAATTTTAGAAATGTAGAACAGATTAGTGTTTTCCAATGGGCTAAGGAGAGGATGGGAGTGGATGGGAAGTGGGTGTGGCTATAAAAGGGAAACATAAGGGATCCTTGTGGGGATAGAAATGTTCTGTACCTTGACCGCACTAATGCCAGCATCTTGGTTGTGATATTGCACATGGTGTTGCAAAATGTCACCATATGGGGAAACTGGTTAAAGGGCATGTGGGATATCTCTGAACTAAACAACTGTATCTGTATCTACAATTACTGTAAAGTAAAAAGTTTAATTAAAAAATCAATTTCTATATACTAGAAATAATTAGTAAATAAAATTAAAAATGCAATGCATAGAACATCAAAAACATAAAATGCTTAGGAACAAATTTAACAAAATATATGTAATACTTGTACTCTGAAACTTACAAAATATTGCTGTGAGAAATTAAAGAATGCCAAAATAAATGGAGACTATATTGGTGGGTTGAAAGACTCAATATTGTTGAGATGGCATTTCCCCCCAGACTGATTCATAGATTCACTGCAACTGCAATATAAATTCCAGCAGTTTTTAAGTAGAATTGAGAAGCTGACTCTAAAATCAATATGGAAATATGAAAGATAAAAAAGAGTAAAATAAATTTGAAAACATATAGAACAAATTTGTAGGACTATTATTTCATGATTTTAAGACTTACTATAAAGCTACAGTAATCAAGACAGTATGGCATTGACATAAAGGATAGGTATATAGATAAATGGAACAGAATGTAGAATTCAGAAATAGAAGCACACACATATACAGCCAATTGACTTGCAACAAAGGTGCCAAGCCAATTCAGTGGAAAAAGATAATCTTTTCAACAAATGGTTAAAAAAAGAGAGAGAGACATCTGGGAAGATGGAGGAGGATTAGAGAGGCAGAGAGATCAGTTCTCTTCTGGAAAAAATAGCTAGAGGACAGGTAGAGACTCTCTGGGAGGTTGCTCTGGGGCTCAGGACACCAGGGGAAGGAGAGACATCACCCAGAAGAGAGAGGAGTGAAGGAAAGGTGTCTCAGCTGGCTGAAAAATCCCGTGAGTAGAGCTGCAAAAGCAGCAGTGGGCACCCTTCCCTCCCACCTACAAGCAGCAGTCGGGGGACTGCAGCAGCTGTAGACTGCAGTGGCTGTGGACTGAGGCGTCCTCTTCCCCAAGAACAGGGAGAGGGAAGGACACAGCCTACAGCAAATTCGGATTTTGGCCAGTGAACTTGGTCTGCTGCATTGGAGATTGGTATATAAGGAAAGTTCCTCAACATAATAAAGGGCATATATGAAAATCCCACAGTCAACATCATTCTCAATGGGGAGAGTTTGAAAGCTTTCCTTTTAAGTTCAGGAACAAGACAAGGATGCTCAATGTCACCACTATTATTCAACATTGTGTTAGATGTTCTAGCTAGAGCAATTAGTCAAGAAAAAGAAATAAAAGTCATCCAAATTGGAAAAGAACAAGTGAAACGGTCACTATTCAGATGACATGAGACTATATTTGGAAAATTCTGAAATATCTACAACAAAGGTATTAGAGCTAATAAACGAGTTCAGCCTTGTGGCAGGATACAAGATCAACATGCAAAAATCAGCAGCATTTCTATACACTAGTAATGAGCAAGCTGAGGAGGAAATCAAGGGAAAAAAATTCTGTTTATAATAGGAACAAAAAGACTCAAATATCTAGGAATCAACTTAACCAGGAATGCAAAGGATCTGTATTCAGAAAACTATAAAACACTGCTAAGAGAAATAAAGAGGACCTAAACAAATGGAAGGACATTCTGTATTCATGGATTAGAAGACTAAACATGTAAAGGTGTCATTTCTACCCAAAATGCAATACTAATCAAAATTCCAACAGCCTGCTTTACAGAAATAGAAAAGTCAATAACCAAATTTATTTGAAGGGAAAGTTTTCCAGAATAGTCAAAAACATCCTAAAAAAGAAAAGTGAAGTCAGAGGACTCACACCTGATCTTGAAGTGTATTCTAGAGCTACAGTGGTCAAAACAGCATGGTATTGGCATAAACATAGAAACATTGATCAATGAAATCAAATTGAAAGTTCAGAAATAGACTGTCACCTCTATGGTCAACTGATTTTTGATAAGCTTACAAAGTCCACTTTTCTGGACAGAACAGTCTCTTCAACAAATGGTGCTGGGAGAACTGGTTATCCATAACCAAAATGATGAAAGAGAACCCCTATCTCACTCCCTATACAAGAATCAACTCAAAATGGATCGAAGACCTAAACATTAAAGCCAGGACCATAAAACTCCTAGAAGATAACATAGGGAAACATCTACAAGAATTGTAGTAGGCAGGGATCTCTTAAACCTTACACCCAAAGCACAAACAACGAAAGAAAAAAATGGATAAATGGGACCCCTCAAAATTAAACACTTTGGCACCTTAAGGGACTTTGTGAAGAGGGTAAAAAGGCAGCCTACTCAATGGGAGAAAATATTTGGAAATCACACATCCGACAAGGGTCTAATATCCATTATATAAAAAGAAATCCTACAACTCAACAATAAAAAAACAAATGACCCAATTAAAAAATGGGCAAAGGGAAGCGGGTGTGGCTCAGTGGATAGAGCCCCCGTTTACCATATG
>JAQZBX010027475.1:0-28322 GCA_029593785.1 Cabassous unicinctus | reverse complement strand
TGCTCGTTGTTTGTTTGTTTGCTTTATGAAGCACCAGGAAGTGAACCCAGGACCTCCCATGTGGGAGGCGAGCACTCAACTGCTTGAGCCACATCCGCTCCCATTTCTGGTACTTTGCATCAGTACCCCTTTGGCAGACTAATACAGTGGGTCAATCCAGAAAAGTCTGTTTTGCATTTAGGTGGTCCAGGCCTCAGAAACTGGATTGAGTTTGCACAGCTCTTGCCAACAATTTTGCCGTAGCGCCCTTCCCCCTTCTTTGCCCCTGGGGGCCTTTTTGTATACAACATATCTCAGCAGATTGTGTTCCACCCTGGGTCTCTGCAGACTTGGCTTCGGGTGCCTGGATATGCATGGGTTCTAACTTGCTGCTGTGAGTGGCTCTATAGACTGCGTATGTGGCAGAAGGGACCCAGCTGTGCTGCCGCTGTGTGACTCCCAAGCTGCATGGGACCAAGTGAGGGGGAGGGGTCTTGACTGGCAGGTTCAGAATGGAAATTTCCTACCTGATCTTGGAGATTGTTTTTCTTTTTCTTCGATTCTTCATTTGTGCTTTTCTTTTCCAGTCTCTTTTGTCCTCCAGAGTTCTAATCAAGTGGGATTTGTCCTTTTATTTGTTGATTCTAAGGGAAGGCTTTTCCAAGGGATTGCATGTTGATGATATCTCTCACTATCATTTTAATTTGCATTTCTCTAATGGCTAATGATATTCAGCATCTTTTCATATGCTTATTGGCCATATGCATATCTTTGTAGAAAAGTCTGTTTAAATCCTTGACCCATTTTTTAATTTTTATTTATTTTTTTGTCTTTTTGTTGCTGAGTTATAGGAGTAATTTATACATTCTGGGTAGTAAACCCTTATCATATATGTGTTTTCCATATATTTTCTCTCATACTGTAAGTTTTCTTTTCACTTTCTTGGTAATGTCCTTTGCACAAAAGTTTTTAATTTTAATGAAGTCCATTTTATACATTTTTTATTTTGTTGCTTGTGTTTTGGTGTAAAACCTAAAAATTAATTGCCTAATACAAAGCCCTAAAGATATTTCTCTGTTTTCTTGTATGAGTTTGTAGTATTAGCTCTTATATTTAGGTCTTGGTCTATTTTGATTTATTTATTTTTTTATGTGGTGAGAGCTAGGGGTCCATATTCATTCCTTTGCATATGGAATTCCAGTTGTCCCAGCACCATTTATTGAAGAGACTGTTTTCTCTCCATTGAATTTATTTGGCACCCTTGTCAAAAATCAATTGGCCATAGATGTGTGGGTTTATTTCTGGATGCTCAATTCTATTTCATTGGCCTACGTGTCTATCTTTATGCTGGTACCTAACTGTTTTAATTACTGTGTAGTAAGTTTTGAAATCAGGAATTGTGCGTCCTCCAATTTTATTCTTCTTTTGACTATTTGAGGCCTCTTACAATTCTATATGAATTTGAGGATCAGCTTTTCCATTTCTGCAAAAAAGGCTGCTAGAATTTTTAAAGGAATTGCATTGAATTTGTAAATCACTTCAGGTGGTATTGGCATCTTAACAATAGTAAATCTTCCAATCCATGAACACAAGATGCTACCAATATGTTTTAAACAAACAAACAAAAAGATATATTTTACACTTAACAAATGTAGACAGGTAGCCCTAAATAATGGGCTCCTGAGGACTAATTTCAGGGAGTGAAATGTAGGTGAATTTTTACCCTATTTCTTTATCTAGGGTGAGCCTTCTGGCACAACAGTTCTTGGGCTCTGGTCATTGACATCCATGATGGATGGTGTTCACTCCTGGGACACCTCCCATCGCATAGCAAGGTAGTATACAATTGTGGCTCCACTCATTTCCATGACATCCAAAAAAACATTTGGGAATGCAACTGAGGGAGAGTTAAAACCTCGAACCGTCATACACTTGCCATACACATCAGAACTGATTGTGTGTGTCTAGTCCTCAGGTATGAGATTAACCTCCTCTTTAAGAAGTTCCTAGACAGAATCAATCTTGGGATTGAAAAACCTGACATCCTTTGGGCCTTTGTGATGCCCTTTTCAAACCAGTGGTTATACTGCCACCCAGGTTTTTTTTTTTTTTTTTTTGATTGAGTCACACCTGCACGTGATTAAAAAAAAATCAATCAGTAAATAAGAGTCTGATATTGAAAACCAAATTCCCCTACCCCACTCCTCACCATCAGTCTTGCTTCTCAGGGGCAAGTACTTTAATCTCATACTCTTTCTGTTTTAGTTCTTTGAGTGGTTACCCCTGATCTAAAACTAATATCCCTATATCACTTTTTATTGGTTAATTAAATATTTGACATTATTCTTTAACTTTCTGTTGCAAATGAAGAATGATAAATTCTTCCCAATGAATTTATCACCATTTAAATTTTCTTTACTTTGGGAGTTTCAGAGGGGAAGTCTTCTGGCCAGATATTATCCACAGCTATCTTTATTTGACCTGTGCAGTTTTTAAATTAAATTTGAATTGTAATGGAGATTTTTAAACAAGGTAACACTGATGGAAATTCCTAAGGCCCATAAAACTTGCTTAGACAATACCCCGGATATGCATCCGGGCCTGACCAATCATGCCACCATAGAATGATCAAACCACCCCTAGTAAAGATTAACCCAAACCCCCTTAACGCCGATGCTAACCGCAAACATTAGCTTCTGTAATATTGCTTGCTTGCTTGCTCTGCTGGATATGGATAAAACAGATATGTGTTTGAAGTGTACGTTTGAAGCTGCCAATTACCCTCTCTGGCACGAGAAAATTGATGTTCTGTTTTAATTAACTAATTTGGTATTTGAGCACAAAAAGAGTTGCTTAATCATGCTGACCCTGCTAAAATTCCCTATAAAAACCCATCGCGGAAAGCCGGGGTCGCTTCTCTCCACACTGCTGGAGGAGGCCCCGGCCAGCTGGAAATAAAGGTTCCTCCCCTAATCACATTGTCTGGGTGCTGAGTTTCTCTCTGAATGAAGTGTTCCACTTCAGAATATCTTTAGATGGGGTAGTAGTGCATAGTCTCTGGTCAGTTCACCATGACCTTAACCATCCCCATTGTCTTAAGTCCTGCCTTCTTCACACATTCCTATCACTTGCCTACTTCCTGCAAACATTTATTTGTGTAACTTTAGCGAATATGCCTACACTTTTTTTTCTTGTTTCTTAGACTATAGAGAGTACCTCTTGGCTCCTGATGAGTAAGACAAGGATATAAATGCTTCTACCCTTTTTTTAACCTCCCCATCCTAGATCGTCTATCCCCTGACTTCTCTCATCTATATTTTGACCTTACCACGCTTCTTATCATTTACACACCATTCTGTAGCCATAATTAAGTCTTTTGTGTTTTGTTTATGGATTCCTTCTAAAAGTTGAAAAATCAGTAAACCAAATTTACTTTATTGCTAACTATAAAATATAATTCTAGGTTCAAAATAATTTCCCCTCAGCATTTTGAAGGTGTTGCTCCATTGTTTACTAAAATGTAGTGCTGCAAATGAGATGTCCGGTGTTAGAATGGTTTCTTTTTTTTTGGCTGGTAAGGATGGCAGGAGAATACCTATTCCTCAGTGTTCTGTCCACAGGAGGTGGAGCTAGGGCTGAGTGGAGGGGTCACCCACTGATCTTTATAGAATTCCTGTTATTCTCCTTGCTTTTTCACCCCTTTTGTCCTGGCCTTCTGTTCTCTGTCTCTAAGGGCCTCTCCAGGGTTCTTTTGTCTGACAATTGTCATCCCAGGGGGCATCTCCCTTGCCTTATGGCCTGTGGCAGCTTCCTCCACCCTACCCTGCCTTATCAGCTACCACTCCACCTCCTGCTTTCTATTTTTCAGAAATATCATGAAATCACTCAACCACCCATTTGCTTTAATGAGGGGGACTTATTCCTTTTATTCCTTTAGCCACATTAAAGGAATTAATATGGATATTAGGAAGAGAGGTGAAAAAGGTCATCACTCAGTCTGCCATTTTAAACCTGAACCCTCTTGGCCTTTGTTTTAAAATTATTTCACTAAAACAAAACTAAAAGGCAATACTTGCTGTGTGAGCTGTCCTCATCCTGAAGTGCATTTGTAAACTCCTGTCCTGCTTGGACAACAAGAATGGAAAGAAGGCACTGTATATAAGTTTGGAAATAAATGGGACATGATTAGGTGCCCTTGCTACAGTCTCCCTTCAAACAAGGGATGGTGTAGCTGGATTCCTCTAGGTTCTTGGCTATGTAATATAAAAGAATTTAAGAACATGCCAGTTTATTTAGACCAGTAGTTTATTGAGGAAAATTGGAAAAGAGAACAGAAACAGGAGAAAATAATAGATTATGCATCCCCAGGTTTAGGTGTGGGCTGCTCCAGGCACAGAGAGAGATTTGGATTGTGTGGTTACTTTTTAAGCCATTAATTAATCCTCCCCTTGCTAATGTTCAGGGAGGAGCCCCAGCTCTTTGCTTTTTTGACTGATTACCCCACTTGTCAGTCCCCCAGGGGGCCCAGTGATGAGGCCCCTGAAGAATATCTGGGGCTTTCCCTTGACCCTGGATGAAAACTCCTTCCAACTGGACTTCTCATGGCCGGCTTCTTCCAGCAGTCTTCTGGTGGTGGTTTTTCCCTCAGGGGGCTTCCAGGCAAGGGTTCCAGGGCCACATGTTTTGTGGCCATGTTTTTCTGCCAGGTTTTAGACTCTTCTCCCTATTCCCTAAACTAGCATGCCTCAACTGTACTTGGTTCAGGCTCTTCTCTGAAATCCAAGGGCCCCAATATCAACTATGGTAAAAAGAGGTCACTGGTTTTCACATACTAAAATTTTGATTCTGCCTGAACAGTTGCTTAAATGCCCGTTTGCCCTGAAGAACTGCCTGTGTGAATGATTCCCAGTTAGAGAACACCCAACTGGCTTATGACATTATCTCCTCTCAGGGATTCCCTTGTAGCGGGTTTACAGGGAAGATGGAAGCAAACATCACCTGCTGTACAGCTCGGCTGGGGTCCAGGCTGACCTGAACTCTGGCCTAAACATCTAGCTGCAGTGGGCATATACGTAGAGGCAGCAAGCATTTGACATTCTTAAAGACATAAAGGCTAAGAGGGTTTTACATTTACTGGTATCTCTTCCTTCAAAGCACTGAATCTTGAACTTATTCTTAGGGTAGTAGCTAAGACAGTCTACTCTCCTACTATTTCAAAAGCCTTTGTACTCCAAAGATTTAAAAATAGCAGCACCAGGACATCTTGTACATCTAATAGAGAAATCTCCCAAAGTTATCTTCTTGATGAGGGTGTGAAGTCATTACCACTGGCCTTTCAGGAGCTAGATGTTAGATTTGGAAGTTGACAATAGCACAGATCTTTCACAAATTGGTCTCTAGACTATCCTTGGAAGAGATTTCAGTTAAGCCTTTTCTCTACAAAATGTCCAGTCTTTTGCTTTCCTTCTACTTCTATCTCTACTTCTCTACCCTCAAGTCTACAATGTGGCTTTAACTCTGTGTTTTCCACTAATTGGTCTCATGTCCTAGCAAAAAACTTTTGGTGACTGTTCCCTGCCTCAGTTTACTGTGGCTTCAGTCACACAATCCCATTTGGATTTCATTCTTTAAATGGTGGATCAGAAACAGTTGTGCTTAAGGCTCCATTTATTTCTTCATAAAATCTGGTCCTGCTGTGGAATGGAATGCAACTACTTTTAAATAAAGCAAAGGAGCAGGAGTGTTCATTCTTGCTTTCAACTTGTACAATTAGGATAGAAATCATTCTGAGGAGGAAATCAGGGGAAAAATTCCATTTACAATAGCAACAAAAAGACTACCTAGTGTATTAGTCAGCCAAAGGGGTGCTGATGCAAAATACCAGAAATCTGTTGGCTTTTATAAAGGGTAATTATTTGGGGTAGAAGCCCACAGTTACCAGGCCATAAAGCATAAGTTACTTCCCTGCACCACATGTTGGAGCAAGATGGCTGCGGATGTCTGTGAAGGTTTGGGCTTCCTGGTTTCCTCTCTTCCCGGGGCTTGCTTGTCTCCAGGCTCAGCTCCTCTGCTAGCTCTACGAGATCAGCTGTAGACTATCAGGTGAATGGCTCTGTCTCTCTCCCTGGGCTTCTGCAGTGTCTAAGAGTAGTCTCTATTCCTCTGTGTTCTGTGTGTTCACTTCCTGGGCTCCAGCTCAAAACTCAGAGTTAGAACTCCAACTCTGTCCTTTGCCATGTCTTTTATCTGTGAGTCCCCAGGGGTAGGGACTCAGCACCCTACTGACGTGGCCCAATCAAAGCCCTAATCATAATTTAATCAAGTAAAAGTGAAACCTCTGACAGACCAGATTACAAACATAATCCAATATCTATTTTTGGAATTCATAAACAATATCAAACCGCTACACCTAGGAATCAATCTAACAAAAGAAGTAAGGACCTATATGCAGAAAACTACAAAACAATGCTAAAAGAAATCAATGAATCTCTAAACAAATGGAAAGACATTCTGTGGTCATGGATTGGAAGACTAAATATCATGAAAATGTCAATCCTAGCCAAACTGATTTATAGATTCAATGCAATACTAATCCAAATGCCAACAGCCTACTTTATAGAAATAAAAAAAGGCAATTACCAAATTCATTTGGAAGGGAAAGTGCAACTGAATAGCCAAAAGCATTCTAAAAAAGAAGAGCAACATGTGAGGAATTTCACTGCATGATCTTGAAACATATTACAAAACTACAGTGGTCAAAACAGCATGGGGAAGCGGGTGTGGCTCAGTGGATAGAGCCCCCGTTTACCATATGGGAGGCCCGGGTTCCCGTCCGGAGGCCTCCTTGTGAGGGCAGGCCGGCTCGCGCGGCGCCGTGGGCTGATGCGGCAAGACCTCACAGCAAGTGGGAGATAAGCAGACACAGAGAAGACACGCAGTGAATGGACACAGCAACACAAGCAGCAAGGGGGGGCATAAATAAAATAAAATAAATAAATCTTAAAAAAAAACCAAAAAAACCCAGCATGGTACTATGCAAATATTCTCGCTGTCCTCATTTTGTGATAATCAGGAGAGGCTAAACATTTGCTATATTAGAAACCATGCATGTGTCCCCAGACCTAGTTTTTCTCTCTAGGTCTGGTTTTTAGAATGCTGGTGATAAACCAAGCTTGATTTATTATATGACCATCCTGCATAGGAAATGACTGTAACTCTAGGTATCTTTGGTCAACCTTAAGAGATATAGCAGGAGGGCAGATGTGGCTCAAATGGTTGGGCATCTGTCTCCCATATGGAGGGACCTGGGTTCGATCCCTGGGACCTCCCAGTAAAAATAAAAGAAAGAGGAATATAGAAGGTGCACAGGCTGCCAGGCCCCATGCACGGATGCACCGTCAGGCTCTGCCGAGCCATGCAGCAAGATGATGACGTAACAGGAGAGTGACACAAGGGAAAGTCAAGACGAGACACACCAAAAAGACAGAAACTAAGGCGCAGGCGGTAGGACGCCTCTCTCCCACATTGGAGTTTCCGAGGATCGAATCCTGGTGAAGGCAGGAGGAGAAGGATGAGAAGAGAGGTCAGGACACAGACACAGAGAATTGCCCAGCGAATGGACACAAAAACAACAAAAATGAGGGGGATGGATAAAAGTGGATAAATAAGTAAATCTTTAAAAAAAAGAGTTATATTAAATTTTTCTAACATTAAAACAAAAACAAAAACATCATGGTACTGGCATAAAGATAGACACATCAATTCAGTGGAATAGAATTGAGAGTCCAGATATAAACCCTCACTTGTATGGTCAATTAGTTTTTGACAAACCTACCAAGTCCATGTTAACAGGACAAAACACTCTCTTCAACAAATGGTGCTGGGAGAACTGGATATCTATAAGCAAAACAATTAAAGAGGACCCCTATTTCACTCTCTATACAAGAATCAACTCAACATGGATCAAAGACCTAAATATAAAAGCCAGGACCATAAAACTACTAGAAGAAAATGTAGGGAAACATCTTAAGGACCTTATGGCAGGTGGTGTTTCTTGGACCTTACATCCAAAAAATGAGCAACAAAAGAAAAAATAGATAAATGGGACCTCTTCAAAATTAAAAACACTTTTGCACCTCACAGGACTTCGTCAAAAGTGTGAAATGGCAGCCAACTCAATGGGAGAAAATATTTGGAAATCACATGTCCAATAACGGTTTAATATCTATGATATATAAAGAGATATGTTACAACTCCACAATAAAAAGAAAAATGACCCAATTTTTAAAAATGGGCAAAAGACTTGAATAGACATTTATCCAAAGAAGAAATACAAATGGCAAAAAAACACATGAAAAAATGTTCAACATCACTAATGATTAGGGAAATGCAAATCAAAACTACAATGAGATATCATTTTATACCTATCAGAATGTCCACTATTAAAAAGACAGAGAACTACAAGTGTTGGAGAGGATGTGGAGAGATAGAAACACTTCTTCACTGTTGGTGGGAATGCAGAATGGTACAGCCACTGTGGAGGACTACTAGGCAGTTCCTAAAGAAGTTGAATATAGTTTCACCACATGACCCTGTAATACCACTACTGTGTGTATACCCAGAAGAACTGAGAGCCGTGACACGAATAGACATCTGCACACCTATGTTCATAGCGGTGTTATTCACTATTGCCAAAAGTTGGAAACAACACAAGTGTCTAACTGATGAATGGATAAACAAACTGTGGTGTACTCATGTGGTGGAATACAATGCAGCTGTAAGAAGAAATGAAGTCATAAAACGTATGACAACATGGATGAACCTGGAGGACATTATATTGAGTGAAGCAAGCCAGACACAAGGACAAATACTGTATGATTGTGTTACCATGAACTAACTATATTGTGTAACATATTGTTTGATTCCATTTATATAAAATGTAAATATAAACTTATTTATAAAGATGATATTAGATTAGTGGTTATGTTGGGCTGGGGACGGGATGCTGAGGGGTGTGGAGTTTTTCTTTTTGGAGTAATGAAATAATTCTAAAATTTTTTTGTGATGATGAATGCACAACATTGTGATTATACTAAAAGCTATTGTTATATACTTTATATATATCCTATGGGATGTGACAATATCTCAATAAAACTGCTTAATAAATAAATAAATAAATAATTGTGCAAGAATATCCAGAAATAGCAGCTATGTGTAGCAGGGGAAACAGAGAGAGATTGAGAGGTGACGAATTTTCTTGTTTGCTTGTCTGTTTTTTGTTTATTATTATTAATTGAAATGAAAATGCTATAATAATGATTGAAGTGATGAATGCACAACTATGTGATTATACCAAATATCATTGATTGTATACTTTGGATGAATTGTATGCTTTATTAATATATATGAATAAAATTGATTTGTTAAAAAAATGAAAAAACTTGATTGAGTGATTGATGTCACTTCAATAAATGTGTGTGTGTGTGTGTGTGTGTGTGTGTTTAAGCTGTTGTTTCTAAACTTCTCTTTTGGATTTCAGAGTCATTGAATGTTTTCGTTTCCTCTTTCTTTTGCATTAAAGAGATAAAAATGAAATGATCTTTGAATATTTTTCTTAACATCTTTTTCAGCCATTTAAAATTCTCCTACCGTTGAATCTAAAATGTTCTGTAACCAAAATCCTATTCTGAATAAATAGGCTGGATTGTCTTCCTTTGAAACTTCAGGAAGCTCCTTCTACTTTTCTATCCTTCACAGAACGATGTAAACATCTTTCAAGTGAAACACTCAATGAAAGCCTTTTATTGATTTTCATGAAACTATAAGGTTGCACAGTCAGTTAGCTGGCTGTGGTTCTTTTAAAACCAGCCACCTCTAAGAGTGCTCTCAAAAGATGCATCATATAAAGTGAATCGAAAAGAAACCAACAGCAGCAGTCTTTTTAAATATACAATAAAAAGTTAAGACAACACAAAGTGCTCTTATTTGAAGAAATGGTCTCACATCTTGTACTTCCCCTCAGGAAATTAATTAGAATAGATTCACCAAGAAAACTGAAAAGTGACTGCTCTTTCTGTTGTCTTTTTTTTTTTTTTTTCTTTTCTCTTTCAGCCTCAAACTTATCTGAATGTGTTTATTTGAAATCAGGATACAGAAAGTCTTTTTGGATTGAATTTTTTTTTTTAAAGATTTATTTCTTTCTCCCCACCCCCTTGTTGGTTTTCACTTGCTGTGTCTGTTTGTCTTCCTTGTTTCTTTAGGAGGCACCAGGAGCCAAACACCAGGACCTCTGATGTGGGAGGGACGGAGGTGCCTAATCGCTTGAGCCACCTCTGCTCCCAGCTTTGTGTCTCATTATGTTTTTTCTTCTTGTGTCTCTTGTTGTGTCAGCTTGCCATGCCAGCTCGCTGTCTTCTTTAGGAGGCACCAGGATCCAAACCAGTGACCTCCCATGTGGTAGGCAGGAGTCTAGTCACCTGAGCCACATCTGCTTCCCTGGATTGAATTTTGAAACCAAAGAAGCCAGAATGATCTTCCTTGATATGCAGAAGAACAGAAATGAACTACTTTCAGAAATGTTTTTAAAGTTTTATGATAGAGTTGAATATAATAGTGACTTCAATGATTACTTGCTAGATTTACCCAAACATTTATTTTTGAGAAGAAAATGGAGACTTTAAAAATCTACTCAAAGACTAATACATAGTTTAATTAAGTTAAAGAGGCAAACAGTCCCACTGTGTTTTCCTAACACAAAGGATTAATTCAAAATCTGAGTGCCCTGATAGAACTCTGACATGGGGAATGGGAGGTACTATTGATTTATAAATGTGTGTGTGCATATATAGCCTTTCATTGGTATCAGATGAGGCCCTAATTATAAGAGGACTTAAAAAATTAATTTGTTCCTAGAGAGTTGAGCAGGGCTGAAGAACCTGTTGAGCAACTCTCTTCATTAACTTGGAAATTAGGTTCCCTGAGGTGTTATAAAGGTGTATTTTCCTTTGTACACTCTATACGCAAAGGATTTGCCAAGCAAATTAATAACGTAAAGTGGATTAAAGGGCAAATCTTTAAATTACTGAGGCAAAATTCTTTTTTTTTTTAAAGATTTATTTTTATTTATTTATTTATCCCTCCCTTGCTGCTTGTGCTGGCTGTGTCTATTTGCTGTGCGTTTTTCTGTGTCTGCTTGTCTCCCTTTGTTGTGTCATCTTGTTGCGCCAGCTCACCACACCACCCGGCCGGCTTGCCTTTACCAGGAGGCCCTGGAAATCGAACCCTGGGCCTCCCATATGGTAAACGGGAGCCCAACCAACTGAGCCACATCCGATTCCAGAGGCAAAATTCTTAAACCACGATTCCGGTGCTTAAGAATCATTAGCTTTCCCATACTTACAAAATGACTAATGATAATTACAGAATATGCACCCGGTTCCCTAAAGCATCTCCTCTAAAAATCTTGACCAAGCAACACATGGTTAGCCTATTTGCAGTCACTTACCTGAACTTGGAAAATGAAAGTGCATTTCTTTAAAAATTTATCTTAATAGGAATTAGTGGGGTTATATTCAATTTTCTTTCTGCCTTTGGATAAACAGAGCTAAAAAGAAAACCATTTTAAGGAGGTATTATTCCACAACCAAAAGCTAGCAGGGAGCTGAGGAGCCCAAGCAGGGGGCATCAATGCCTTTGGAAGAAGCAGTTCCGGAGCCTGGAGGGGCTGATGGCAGGCTCCAAAGGATTCAGGAGAGCAAGCATCAACCTTTGTTTCCTAGAAGCTTTAAGACAAAGAAGAGGGGAAAGGTCAAAGAGTACTTTTGCTTGTTTAATTTGGGAGAAATTTAACCATGTTTGTAGTTTAAG
The DNA here is from genome assembly GCA_029593785.1 of Cabassous unicinctus. Lineage (NCBI taxonomy): Eukaryota > Metazoa > Chordata > Mammalia > Cingulata > Chlamyphoridae > Cabassous > Cabassous unicinctus. The sequence goes on along the minus strand of JAQZBX010027475.1, from coordinate 16,478 downwards.
TAGAATGATTCAGTGGAAAGGATTGAGGAGGCAGGATGTAATCAAATTGAAAAATGAACGAGGGCACAGCGAAAGGATTAATGTTTTTAGGTCCGGGTCCAATGAGCCTGGGAGACAGACCAAGGTTCAGGCAGTGAAGTTTATTAGATCACCAGCATGGTGGGGGATCTGAAGTGAGACTTCAGCCCATCTGACTGAGCAGGGGAGTGCCTTTTGAGCTGGTGGAGCTGGGTGGGGTTGAAGAGGGGTGTGACATCCTGAAGTTATGGGGAGGAAAAGTACCGGGCTTGCTGCTCTCAGGGAAGGGAGTGACATTCTGAGAAATTTTGCTCTGAGAACTGCCTTATCTTTTGGGGGAGAGAATGTTCTGTGGTTGGAAAGGAGCATGGGGCGGGAATGGAGCATAGCTTGAGCTCAGGGTCAGTAGTTACAATCTAACAATGTTAAAAAGGCCAAAACCACGAAAAAGAAGCTGACCATAAGCAATCTGATATCATAACTAATAAATATTTCACATAAAAAAAAAAAGGACAAATAGTCTTTAGTTTGGGTAACTCAAAGAAGATCAGTATAGGCTTAAAAGGAGGGATTCTGGATTCAAGCAGCTACCAGAGGATGTGTTCCACCAAAACAAGGGAGTAAACCAAGAAAGAGTACACGGGCTCCAGAAATTCAGACATCCAACCAAGGAGAATGGCAAAGGGTAGTCTCAGGATGATGGCCTGTAGCAGTAACCTAGGGGGAGGGACCACAATTGGAGTAGTTTCAAAAAATCTGGGAGCAAGAGAGGGCTCTTGAGGAGAATTATCTGACATGGTTGATCATCTAGGAAAAAAGAATTGTGATAGCATATGGAAAAAAATCAAAGATAGGTAGATAGAAAATCATATAAGTAAAATGTAACACACACTCAATATATGCCAGGTGCTGTTTGAAATGCTTTAATGTGTGTAAATTTATGAATCTCATTTTACAGAGGAGGAAACTGAGATGCAGAGAGATTAAGTCACTTAAAGTCAGGGAGCTAATAAATTTCATGCTGTCTCTCCAGGAAAGGGGAATGGGGCTGAAAAATAAAAAGTTTAAAAGAAAGGAATGTTTTAATGTATACATTAATGAGGAATGTTCTCATTATACACTATGTGGTTATGCAGTGAATAATTTTTACCTAACCATATTGATACAAATGTTAACTTTATGAAAAACTGTGATATAATTGGATTGGGAGAATGGGAAGGGGAGATGATCTGTGGATTAAGAGTTCAGCACACAGAACAAAAAGATGATACACAATAAATACAATCAACAGATTAGGAAATAACAGCATAAGAATGTTATTTGAAAATACGGAGGTAAGGAACAGGAAAAATTATTTATTATGCTTAAGTAATTGAAAGTGGTTGCCTCTGGGCAGGGAACTGAGAGGCAGGGTGTGGGGAAAGGTGATGCTGTTTTTCATTTTAAGTTTGGTAATAATATTAACATCTTAAACCATTGTGCATATATTAATTTAATAGAAATAAAGGAGAGTACAGTTACCAGAAGGAGTGGGGTGGGGACACTATAGGGCTCTGATTATTTTTTGGCTGGGGCCCCAAATTTATGACAATTTACCAAATAAGTAGTTTACTTACTTTAATTGAAATTAATTAAACCATTAGATTGAGGCCACTAGAGATTTTATAAGTTACGATTAGGGAAGTTTCTCCTTTTACATATAAAACCCACCAGAACACATAACTAAGTTTTTTTCAGAATTGTGTAAATTCAAAAGAGGAATTAGAATAATTCATTTTTATTTGTTTCAAAGCCATTCTTGAGCTGGAAATTAAATTTGTAATTAAGTTTTCTAAATTTATTAAACTAGGAAAAAAGTAGACATTTACAATGATTATTTTTTTCTTGAATAATATACGTATATCACTGTTGTTTTCAGTTCAGTTTGTAGTAAGTATTTCTAAACTTAAAATTGACTTCTCCCTCCTAAAAAAAGGCAAAATTGAAAATTCTTCAAATTCAGGAGGAAAAATGCGCATTATAAGTGAATTATTTATAAAATGTTATATATAGATATATAATTATGTTGTATAAATGAGCTAACTCAGTTAATTTAAGAAAATTTTTGTGGGAGAAACATCTCACATATCTGCCAAGTGCTACAGTCTTATTCAAACAGGTCTGTCACAGCTTGTTCCTGAAAAATCCACATCAAAAGAGATCAACGTCAAACTACCTACGTTAGTTATGAACACCATGTACAACTGTCTTCTTTGAAAAAGCCTGCATAGTACTGAAAATGAAAATTAAAGTGCCACTGTTTCATGTTATGTCTGCTTATATTACTTCTATTCCTGTTAACCAACCACAGATGCAAAGGATGCTACAAACCAGACCTTAAATTGTAACTTCTCAGCCCTCAGAGCCAGGAGCTGGTAAACCGCTAGATCTGCCCACTTTCCTTTGAGATCTTCCAGCAGGTAAAGAGAATGAGCTTGCAGATTATTTCTTAATGTCTTTTAAATTCGTTTATTAATGCTAATCAGGGGTATCAGTCAGTCAGTGCCTACAAGGAGGCCAGGCACTGGACAGCATGATTTGTTCGGGTAAATAGATCTAATCCTCAGAGAATAAACTAATAGCCCCTTTTTGCAGATGAAGAAATGGAGGCTCAGAGAGGTCACCCAGCCAGTACTTGGGGTTAGAATTAGCATTTTCCTGGCTCCGGGAGCTCAGGCTTCCACTATCCTCTTTGGGTACCTTGGGGCACATTCTGCAGATCCCCAGTTATTAAGACTTGGGATCTCTCAGGTCTCCAGTCTCTCTCCACTCCCCTCTCCACCCTCAGGCTGTTACTGATATACACACAGACTCCTCCACGTTGGCATCGATTTGGTATAAAGAGCACAGGATTCAGAATCAGGAGGCCTGGATTCTAGTAACCAGCTCTGTCCCCAACCCAATGGTCCCTGTTAAGGGTTCTCGGCTTCATTGAGTCCTAGTTTCCCTAAAAGGCAGGAGACCTCAGAGTCCCTGCAGGCTCAAACACAAGTTAGATTTGCAATGTAGATTTCACACCTTTCCTTTCCCCGGAAGCTGCTGGGCTCTTTCCTGAGTGTTGGAAACTCCAGGCTCCCGAACCTGTCTTGCCAGAGGAGGAGTAGGGTGAAGTGAAGCGACTGCCATAGCTAGCTAGAAAGTCCCGGTGAGACCCTCGGGTTCTGCTGAGTCACAGACCGTCACCGAGCCGGTTGCTGCGTTGGTCTGATTCTGTTCATGCTGTTATTTTGAGTTAGGGCCAACTCTCTTCATCACTTTCCGTGGGTCTGTGTAGGGCCTGCTCCATTATTTTTCTCCCTCTAAATGCTGGGATCTGAGATCCTGGGAGCTCCTGAGCAGCTGATAACGGGGAGGACTGGTACCCACGCAGCTTCCCGCCTAGTGCAGGGATTCTTAACAAGGGGTCCATGAGCGTGAATTGAAATTCAAAAAGACATTATTCTTGTGGGGACGTGTTGGTGCGGGTGTGATTAAGTAATACACAGTAGAGTGTGGACTTAGTAAGGGGGTCTGTGGTTTTCACCTGACTGGCAAAGGGGTCTGTGGAACAAAAAAGGTTAAGAACACCTGACCTAGTGCCTAACTCCGAATCTGCCCAACAAGACACTCCCTTGCCAGAGGCTCCATCCCTAAGGGAGTCCAGTTAAGGTCAAGCCTTGCGTCGCGCGTGGGAACTACACTGTGGATTTTAGCTTCAGCTGTGCTTCCTTTCCAGCTGTGAAGCTTTGGGCAAGTTATAAAAGTTCCTTTACTCTTCTTGAAGGAGTGGCTATGGAGAGCAGAGCTGGGCAGGGAAAAACACTAGGGAGGCCCTCCCTGCCTTCACGGAACAATTACTGGCCACCCTCTTTCAAACGAGGCCGGGTGAGAGGCAGCAGAGGTGCAAACTGAGGGATGCGCCCTCTGGGCTGACATGTGCCCGGGGAGGAGAGGCCGAAAAACAGATCAATATCCAGAGGAGCACGGTAAGGGCTCTCAGCGGAACCCTCAAAGCGCCGTGGGTACCGCAAGGCAGAAGAGTCAAGTGTCCGGGGACTCGAGAAAGCTCAGGCAGAGGTGACGGCCCCAAAGTTGGCAGATGAGGGAGGCAAAGGGGTTTCAGGAACAAGGATCCTGTGGATGTCCCAGGTGGGCGCAGACCAGCACTCGGGGGTCCCACAGGTCGGTTCAGAGCGGGGCATTCAGGAACTGATCCATAAAGAATCCAAGATTGGAGATGGCAACCAGCTCTTTGGTCGAAGCTGACGTCGGAGGGGCAATGCGCCCTCCTCGGCCAAGGACAGAGCGTGGCCGGGCCTCGCACGAACCCGGGGACACCCAGCCCGCCGCTCCACCGGGAAGCTGTCACCGCAGCCCCGCCGCCTGACGCCAGCGGAAGTGCGAGCTCCGGGCTAGCCGGCTGCGCTGTGGTGCGCCCGGGAAGGGGCGGGCACGGGGCGGGGCTGCCGGTGGCCCCGGCTCGAGGGGGCGGGCAGAGCGGGGCCTGCAGCGGCGGGGCGGGGTTTGGCGGCGGTTGTTTTTACCCAGGCCGCAGTGCATCGGCGCTCAGCTGGGGATTCTTGGCGTGCAAGCGTGATTTGGGCTGGAGAGGGCCGCTCGCGGCTGGAGCGAACCAGGAGGGGCGACGGTGCGCTGGCAGCGGGCTTGCCTGTAGTCGTCGGCCGCCGAGATGTCTGCGCAGTGCTGTGCTGGCCAGGTGAGCTGGGCCGGGCGCCGCGCGGGGGGCGGCGGATCCCAAGACGGGGCCGGGACCCCGGGTACTCCAGTTGAGCCGCCAAAGGTGGGGCGGTGGAAGGTCACCTGGGGCCGAGCCCACGCCGCCAGGGTGAGCGCCTCGGGCCCTAGCGCAACGCTGAGCTGTCGGGGAAACCCTGTGTCCCGGGAGGGCGGGAAGAGACCGGGGAAGCCCGAGTGGCAACCCCGACACCTTCCCGCCTGGCCTCGGGGACTCCGCGCGCGGCGGGGCAGGGCGGGCAGGGCTCAGGCGGAGGATCCCGACTGTTTCAGGGGCGTGTCGCCTCCCACCCGGGCACTGGGGAGTGGAGCTGAACTCCGCAGCCAACCCGACAGTGCCTGCCAGATGAAACTAGGAAAAGACGTGGGTTTGGGGCACGACTCCTTTCCGGTGCCGAGAACCAAACTCCGCTCAGGCAGGCTGCGCTTGGCATCTCGCAAGGCTAGAACGTTGACTCTACCTTCCAGAACGTCTCGACGCCGGGTTCCTTAATTACCAGGCGCAGGTCTGGGAGCAGGGAAGACTCAGCCCTGCTTCCTGAGTTCAACCACCTAACCCTAGCTCGGCGCAAATGCGGCTGCCTGGGTAGAGCGCCAGCCTTCGCCTGCCTCTTTTCGTCTGAACTTGCCGGAACCTGTTTTGAAACTCTCGCCTGTTAAATCGATATCTTAAAACTTAAACCATCAATGTCCAGTGGAATAGGCGTTTCCTACTGGTTAGCAAGCAGATTTAGTAGGTTTTCGCCCTTTCGGTTAGCAAGCAGATTTAGTAGGTTTTCGCCCTTTCATGCTAATTTCATGCTAATTTTGACTTCTTACAAAATCTGAAAAAACGAATATAGGTAAACAGCGTTTTGGATGTCTGGTCCGGCCCTCCCCGCTCCCCTATCCATATCAGTATTTGCGTACAGAGCTTTAGTGACGTATATTCACCAATGGATGCTCTCGGCGGCATTCAGGTCTGAGGGTGCTCTTGCATCCTAGTAAGTGCAGCTTTACTGTAATTGAGGCCAGCCTTTAAGTAATAAAAAGGTTGAAGCTGTGCGCTTCCGTAACCGGCCGTTTAAACTGGCAGATAATCCGTCATCTTTTCGGTGACTGTGTGGAGTTAGCTCTTGGTTTTCGGGGCCCAACACTGTGCCTGGCTTGCGTTCAAACTGGCCTTTCAGGGATGAGGAAATTGAGGCTTTTGATTGAGGTGAAAATGTTTTTTTGCCAGAGTCAGACAAGGAGAAAGAGAGGTTGTCTACCACGTTACCAGGGCTTTTGAGACAAGGAAGAACGGAAAAAGCTATTTTCTGAATGTTCAGAATCTCAAGAAACATTGCAAATCTTGTGTTCTTGTTTTCAGGTACTTTATCTCCAATTTAATGCAACACTTTTCATTATAGTAATTATGGATGTTTAGGGGCATCTATCCATTAATCCTTTGAAAGTCCCTTGAGGCTTTCTGTGACCCCCAAATACCTAATTTAGGGCCTGGCAAATTATTACAATTGCTTAAGTGGATCTTCTGAAAGAAATATTGGTATGGTTGATCTTTTGGCAGGATTTAATGACTTGTTTCTAAAATTCCCCCTCCCAGGACTTTGGAAAGGACCAAGTCCTGGCTATTCATCACGGGAAAGTAAACTTCTGTTTTCTCTGGGCTGCTTGAGGCATCACTGTGGTGGGTTCCTATGCTGCAAGGTGGTGGTCACACTATGGTTTCATATGGACGGGGTACTGAAGAAGTGGAGTCTCACCAACAGCTCACAGCACCACCAGAGGCTCTCTAAGTCTACCAGTTCTCCCTCCCCGCCTTTCCATGTGCCCTGAGCTGCATATAGAGCAGTGAGCCATTCCACATGGAGGAGGGGGACATTGTGTCAACATGTAAACAAGAGAACAATAAGAATAAGTATTGGTAATGTAACAGGCTGTGGGGCAGCCATGTTGGGTAGAGTTGTTGGGGAAGTCTGTTAGAGGAGATGCCCCTGGGACTGAGATTGATCACTGAGAGCCAGGGACTGTGTAAGCAGCCTTCTAGGCTTGGAGTGTCAGAGGAACTTACTGGCGGGCCAGGGTGGCCGGAGTATCATAGATGAGGTAGGTGGCCCGAGAGTGAGCAGGGGTGATGTGGCCAGAGACTATTGGCAGCGACTGGAATTTGGATTTTATTCTGCTTGTAATGAAAGGCCTTTAGAAGAATTTGATTAGGGGGCAGTTATAATTTGATTTACACTTAGGTGATCACTTTGGTTGCCGTGACGACTGGATTGCATCAGGGATAAGAGGCAAGGTAGGGAGAGCTGTCAGGGCGCTTCATTCAGTGAGTATTGTTTGGCTGCCTCCTGTGTGCAAGTTCTGTTTTAGGCTTCAGTGGTGAACAACACTCCCTTCATTGACGGAGCTTGAGTCCTGGCAGGCTCCTCTTGCTGTCCTCCAGGAAGGGAGTGTGATACCTTAGTAGTATACTAAAGTGGTAATAGTGGATACCGTGGGACATTGCTGGCTTCTGGATATTCTTTGAAGGTAGAGCTGGACTTTTGCATAGATTAGGTGTGGAGTGTGGAAATAGGAGGGATTTGATTTTTGGCATGAGCAATTGGATAGATGACAGTGCCTTTTACTGAGCTGGGATAGGAGGCTAGTAGGGAGCGGCATATCTGGCAATTTTGAGTTGTTTTTAACTGAGGGCCATCAGAATAATGTGTCACTTGGGAAGGAGCCCAGGCTTTGGACTCAGACCTGGGCTTGCATTGGGAAATCTGAACAACCAGGGCTGGTGTGACTGTGGGCAAAGTTACTTAAGCTCTATAAACCTCAGTTTTCCTTAACTGTAGAGTGGGTGTGATATTACTTTATAGGGTTATTGTCAAGATGTGATAATAGACATAAGGTGTCTAATTCAGGGTTTGGTACTAAGTAAACTCTTATTTTGTTATTGAACATTCCCCACCCATTCCAGGAGAGCCCCCAGGTCACCTTATTTTATTTTGTGGGTTGTGATTAGTTTTTTGGCTAATGGAGGCAGAGATAACGGGATGGTCACTCTACACCTTCTGGGGACAGAGCACTATGGCAGGTCTCTGGGGATATTGTGATGAACAAAGAGAATCCTTACCCTTTATGGGGAGTGGAGGTGTGGGGGAAGTTAGCTACAGAAAATAACAGTACATTTTCTGTGTACTGTCCCATCTCTACTGACGTCTACTGACAGTGAAATAAGATGTGTATCTGAACAATGTAGGTAATTCTTCAAGCCAATTTGAGAATAAGGCTTGGCAGGGTTTACTGTAGGCAAGTATAAGCATTAATGATAATAATAATAACTGAAGTTTATTTCATGTCTACACTGTGCTGTGTGCTTTTACATACATCATGTCATTCATTTTCCCTGACAACCGTATGAAGTAGGTAATGTTCTGTTTGGCCTTCTCTTGCAGGAGAGACAACTGAAGCACAGTGAAATGAATTGACTTGACCAGGGTCACATAGTGGTGGATTCAGACCTTGAATACTCATCTGCCTGACTCCAGGGTTGGAGCTCTTAACTGCTAGACTGCTATTACTTATTATTATTACTACTACAATATGAATAAATAATATGAGTAACTTGTGAATAGACCTACGGCAATTTTGAATGCACAAATATTACGTTGTTTTTGGTAGATATTGGTGGCTGCCAGTAATTGGGGTTGGGTGAGGTTTAGCTTCTCCCTCTTAACCTGTCCAAGGTTATAAAGAAAGCACAAAATCTCAGGCCAAATTCTGCCACACTTACAGATATTTATTGGCAGGGCACGAAACAGTGATGCAGCCTCTTCTGAGGCTTCATGAACTTCCAGCTCTTTGCCCTTCTTGGTGCTGTGACATGCACTTTGTGTGAAAAGTTCATCTGAGGCAGACATGACTACTTTCTAGTAGGCAGGACTTGGCTAACGTTCTGGTTGGACTTGGGCAACCAAGAATCTGCCACACCACAGGACCTCATTGATGGCGGAGGTCCACCATGCCATTCCCAGGATGAAGACTCACTCCATCCTCAGAGCTAGTTCATGCAAGGGCAGGGATTTCCAGCCAGTTCATGTTTCTTGACCACGAAGGTTTTCCGCAATGAAACCCTGTTTTTTAATATCTTTTGGGTTAATTAACAAAGCCATGGATGCCACCAGGGACTCTCCATTTCTCACTTTATCATGCTGGCTAACAAAATCTCTGGTGTTGATATGAGTTAGAGGTAACTCCTTTGATTAAATATTAGCTGGAGTGGGCCTTTCCCTTTACTGCAACTGGCCACCACTTGTAGATGGTAGATGAAAACACAGTGTCCATGTGGAACTACTTTAAAAAGTAAATTACAGACCATAATAGAAATGATTCCCCTGAAATGCCCTTCCTTCTTCTCTGTAAAGCCCAAATCAGTACTTTTAAGGCCCAGCTCAAGATGAATTTCCTCATTAATGATCTTTCCCTGTTTTGTGAGTTTCCTTAGAACTTAGACCTGTCTACACCGCCAAGTAGGAGATCACGTGATGCATGGTATCATTTCCTGTTTACTGTATACGTGGGTTTCCTCTCCTAGGCAGAGCACCTGCCATGGCTTAGCTGAACTCCTTGTTGAATGCTTTTGGTTACAAAACTCAGACTACAGTTCTTTGTTTATACTGATTGGCAATGTTAGAGCCTCAACAGGCCCCCAAATTCATTCTTTCCATGACTGATGCTCTTCTGAATAGTGAGGGGTATTTCTGAAATACAGGGGCAAAATTATACAGGTTCTCACCCAGAGAGAACCATATTTTGTGTTTTTAATTCACTCATATTTAATATATACAACTTTTCTTTGCAAAATTGGGATTATGTTGGAGAAGGTATTTTTCATCCTACTCTTTTTTACTGAATTATGGGGTGACCAGGGAAGTTTTTAACATGTACTACTTACTAATTTGCAAACATTAAGTTTTCTGGACTTACGTTCAGGTGTAGGTATTCCTCTAACTTTGAACATGATTCTGTCAGAGGTGTTAGAGTTGAAGGTGTGAAAGTCACTTAAGAGGCTTATGTGTTACTAGGTATGGGTGTTTGATACCCAGCAAGACTAATTCCTGAGACACCAGGGTTTCAAAGAGTGAGTTTGTTTGCTCAGGCAAAGGAGGACAGTTGCCTTAACAGCCTAAAAATCTGCCTCCTGGAACGACAGTAATCCTGATATTTATAAACATCTGGCTTGGAAGTTTATGCTAATGAGTAATTGGGGTGGAGCTAGTACAGGTTCCTTCATTAATAATAAACATTAAGGGGCTGAACAAAATGGGGGGTGGCTGGGTATTCAATCTGGAATAATCATCACAATGGCAGTTTTTAGCTGGAAATGACCATATCAAAGTGAGGTCTATCCAGTTTCAGTAATTTCACATATCAACCTTTGGCTATTTTATAATATAAAGACATCTATATAATGATTTAGTAATCAAGTATTTGTTAATTCTTAACCCTTGGTCACATGTGCGTAATAGTCTCAAAATATTAAATGTAATGAAAAAAATTATACTTGCTTTAGATGCCATCTTCAACAATATATTTCAATCATTTTCAACATCTTTAAATTTGATGTTTTTCTTTACGGTTGCTTACACAGATACTGACTGTCCAAATGGTGTTTAGGGAGTCACTGTTTTCCTGCTGTATCATGCCCATCTTTGTCTCAGTTGCATTAAATCTGAGTCCTGTGCTTCATTCATGTTTATAAAACAAGGGCAAAATGCAGTAAAATGCGCACATAAATGCTCTTACTCTACCGACAAACGTGTGATTTTGCCGAAGTTGGACTGTTACTGATACAGCTTATTGGTGAGCTGTTGCAGGAGGGGTAGTTGGAAGATGTCTTGCTGTAGTCATGTTCAGGTTGTTGGAAAGGTAAGTCTCTCGAACTTACCTTGAACAATAAGTAGAGTGAAGGTTGCCGTATGAGCTGAACAATTAGCATGAAGGTGGCTCACTCAGATTTGTTTTCTTGGGCTGCTTTATAGCTGACCTGGGCAAGCTGACAAATAGCTTTGGGCTGTGGCAAGTCTGAGTGGGATGACTTTGCTGGGAGGATTAGGGGGGAGGTGGGTCTGTAGGGAGTGGAAGGCAGCGTCTGACTCATCTGTCTTTGTTAATGAGAAACACCCCATCCTTATTGCTTGCTTTCCGCCCCTGTTTTCTGAATAAATATCTCCTGTAGATTTCCCACAGATACTGACTGTGAGTGAGTCCATGATGAGACCGGGGAGCTTACTTTTTAGTTTCCCAGGGGTTTTAATGTAAATCACCACTTTATAAGCCTCAGAAAAGGTGGAGCAGTAAAGCATCGTTCACTTGTATTTCAAGCAGTACATGGCCAGTTCATCGATGATAATTTGATATTTAAAAGGAAGTCCTCATATAAGCCGATATGTCTGCAGAAATTAGCCATGGGATGCAACTTTTTTTTTTTTTTTTAAGCAGTTTTACTGAGATACATTCACACACCATACCATCCATCCAGAGTGTACGGTGGCCCTCAGTATAATCACAGAGTTGTGCATTCCTCACCACAATCAATTTTAGAACATTTCCATTGCTCCAAAAAGAAACCCTGTGCTCCTTATACCCTCCTATTTTTGACATTTAGCATTGGTGTGGTACCTGTAACTCCGTTTTACTCCTTAACTAAACTGCTTTCTGTATTTTAAAAAGGTAGTAATACTACCCTAATTATCCTGTGTTATCTCAGTGTCCCAAGCCAGGCAGCATTGTTAGTGAATTTTCATTACATATTGCTCTTGTCAGTTGAATTTAGGGTTAAGATGAGATGCCTAGAGCAGTATCCATCAAGTTACTTATCTAAACCACTGTGATTGTCCCAAGATAACAGGTTTCCCATGTAGTCCAGAGCAAACCTTTGCAACCTAGTTAAAATGTATTTTAAAACAAATTTCCAGTTGGGAATATCATCATATCTTCTAGCTTGTATATTGATATTTTAAAAAATTTTAGAACATAATCTGGGAGTCAGCAGTGCATGTAGGAAACTCAAATAGGGGATTGATTACATAAAACATCTGTTTGAATTTTAAAGAAAACAGGATTTTACTTTTGGCTTTTCCTCTGTGGGTATGCCTTATGAGAGTAAAAGTTGAGTTTGTGTTTAAGGAAAGCAGCTGTTATGGAAAAATTTAGTTAGAGTGGGTTTTTATCGAAGAATACATTTTGAAAGTTGTGGATTTGAAGTATATTTACAGTATATAGTGATAAACAGTGTGTTTCCCCTCATGAAAACTATCTACTGTCTAGTCAAAACAAAAGTAGGAAAAACACGTATGCACGACCCTTTAAATCTTATTTATGCAAAGGAAGCTAGGGGAGATGGAATATCCGACTTCTGTTTGTTTAAGTACCTTTTTTATAAACCGGCAAACTACATTTTGAAACAAAGCCCACGAGGTCTTTGTGGAATTTATTTTCCAGGTTTTTTTTGTCCTCACATTAAATCTCGGTAATTGAATGGAGGGTCGAGTCTTTTAATGCTCTGAACTATGACCTCTGCATTTCGCCCAAACTGGGGAGGGATTCATGGCCTTTTGTTCTTGACTTAGATGCTCACTGATCTCCAGTGGCCTTGTGGGAAACAATGGTGGTATTTTGTAACCATAGTAATGATATTGTTCTCTGTGATAGGATTCTATGTCAATATGAACTTTTTTTTGGCTTTGGTAGCATTATCCCTAAGGACGCTAGGAAATTGTTGAATTATTTTATTTGCTGTATTTTTTTTTTTTTTAATAGCTGACAAAATCCCTAAAGCAATATGTCAATTGATAAATATTTATTGGGTACTTAGAATAATACAATCCAAAGGCAGTCACTGAGCCCACTTTTTTTTTTTTTTTAAATTAGAGCAGTTGTAGGTTTACAGAGAAATCAAGCAGAAAATACAGAGTTCCCATATACTCCCCTCTCTCACACACAGTTTTCCCTATTAAACATTTTGTGTTAGTGTGGGACCTTTGTTACAATTGATGAAATAATATTATGATTGTACTATTAACCATAGACTAGGCCTGCTTTTGTGCATGGGAGCACCATGTGAATTGATACAAGGTTTCTCCTGTGTCAGAACTTTGCAGATTGGATTGCAGATGTGTGTACTCCAGCTTTGTACCTTTTGTCTCTCAGGAGGAGGCAAATGATCCCTTGGGGGCGCACTACCCAGGGGTGCACGTAGAGAGCAGGGTCCCCATGAAGAGACCCTAGGGATTTGTACTGAGTTGAATAGTATTCCCCCCAAATTCACGTTCACTTGGAACCTAAATTTGGAAACCTTTTATTTGGAAACCTTTTATTTGGAAATGGGTCTTTGCAGATATAATTAGTTAAAATGAGGTCATACTGGATCAGGAAATCTGACACGTGGCTTTATTAGAAGAGGGAAATTTAGGCACACAGACAGACAAACACAGGAAGAAGCCCATGTGACCAAGGGGCAGAGATGGGAGTGATGCGTCTACAAGCCAAGGAAAGCCAAGAATGGTCAGGGAACACTGGACGCTCCTCCTCCTCCCCTACAGCCTTGAGAGCACTGCCCTGCCTACACCTTGATTTCAGACTTTTAGGTTCCAGAACTGTGAGAGAACACATTTCTGTTGTTTTAAGCTACCAAGTTTGTAGTACTTTGTTATGGTAGCCCTAGGAACCTAATACAGGATTCCAGGCAGCCCTGTAGTTGCATACACCGTTGTGTGTGTGTGTACACATTCTGAACACTTTTCCAAGAAGTGGGTCTATATCATCTCTCAGCTTCTCCAGGGAATCTTATGTAGAATGGAAAGACCAACAAAGGAACTCTGAGTGACATCTCCATTTAACAATACAGACTTTATCTGTAACAAACAAGGAAAGAAAGAAAATTAAGTGAGGGCAGAGCTGCCAGGAGATGAAAGGGCCTGCAGGGCCAGGGCTGTGAAGGAGTGCTGGGCCTTGTCAGAAGACAGAGAAGTCAAGTAAGAGAAAGACCACGAAGTGCCTTGGGTTTTAGCAACCACAGTTTCTAGGTTACAAGCTATAAATTGCAGGGAGTTGAGGAGTCCTGGGGAGCTGAGGAGTAGAGGGGTAGATTATTATCTTTTGAGACCTGGGGCAGTGCTGGAGGGAGTTCTTTATTTCCGATGGGAGGGATCTGAGCAGTTGCCAAGGTGAAGAGACAGGCCTGCCAAGAGCTCAGGGAGGTTTCTGGCTGGCCCTTGAAGGGTGCTATTTGGATGGGGTGAGAAGAGAGACTTGGATACTTCCTGCCCTCAAGTGGCAGGTTGCTGGAATTCATTTCCTCTAAGTTCCCCCATAACCTGTACCCTGCCAAAATTTAGTCCGGAGGGAACCTTTATCCTCTGAGTTTTCTACCCCCCCCCGCCCTTTTTTTTTCTGTAATATTTGTTGAATCTGATTGAGATTTTCTTCTTTGGAAAATGCTAGGGAGGCATGTCTAGTTCTGGAGATATCTAGGATTTGCTCTTTACTTGGTGATTTTTGAGGCAGATCAGGGAATCTGAAAAATTCTGGATTGGAAGAGGCCCTAAAACTCATCCTTTTTCATTCCCCATCTGATTTTTTTTTTAATATTTATTTCTACCCTCCCTGCTCTCTGTGTCCATTTGCTGTGTGTTCTTCTGTGTCTGCTTGTCTTCTCTTTAAATGGAACCGGGAACCAATCCTGGGACCTTCTGGAGTGGAGGGAGGCACTCAATCTCTTGCGCCACCTCAGCTCCCTGGTCTGCTGCATCTCTTATTGTCTCTCCTCTGTGTCTCTTTTTGTTATGTCATCTTGCTGCGCCAGCACTCCATGTGGGCCAGCACTCCTTGTGGGCCAGCACTCCATGCGGGCCAGCTTGCCTTCACCAGGAGGCCCCGGGAATCAAACCCTGGACCTCCCATATGGTAGACAGGAGCCGAGTCATTTGAGCCACATCCACTTCCCCCCATCTGATGTTTGAATGTCCTTTTTAATGCCACTGCTAAGTGTTCATCTGGTCTGTTTGAATCTCTCCAGTGATGGGGAGTGCACTACTGTTCCCAGTTCTTAACTTTTCTGAGCCTCAATTTCTTTGTTTGTCTCATGTGATTATTCTAAATAACTTACAAAGATATGTAAGGCTCTTTGTAATCTGTAAAGTGTGACAGGTTCAATGCAGGAACAAAGACTACTCTAGGTTTTTTTGTTTTTCTGCCCATAATCAAAACTATTGAAAAACTGACACCAAAATAGATCACTGCTGTATACCTTAAAAAATCAAACATAATTCCATTATTTTGGTACGTTAACTAGAATTACTGAATTGTTATGGCATACTGTGATGTAAAACAGATTCAGGAAGTTGGGTGCATCATTCGTTAGTGTTTTCTTCTAAATGAACATCCTTCTGTGACTCTGACCCTTCCTCCTGTAGGCTGGCACAGCGCTGGTGAACAACCTACACAAAGAACCACTGTCTGAGCATGGCTGAAAACCATTGTAATCTTGTAGCAACCTGGACATTTTACACCCATAAAATAAGAATTTGGACTTTGAGCTAGCCATTTCTTGTTATGTTTTTTCTTTTCCTCTTCCAAGGACGAATGTAATAAATCTATAGCCAGAGGCATGTTGATCCTCTCTACTACTGTAGGTATTTTAACCAGAGGAGAGTTTAATGTAGGGAATTAGGCATTTGAAAAAGAAGAGCAAGAATCGGGGGGCTGCCCCTGGAACTCTTGAACTAAGACCATACCACCATAGCAAGAACATACCACCTGATCCAGAGGTCAGGAACATGCTGCCATTTGTCACCCATGCAGCTGGTGGCTCGACACAGGAGGCTGCTGCAACTGCGTGTCCTGTCCCAGGACCTTGCCTGGCAGCAGACACCATAGCAGGAAAGAGGCCTCCACCTCATTTTCACCTTCTGAATATTGTGAGTGTTGCTAATTGCCAGGACCCTAACAGCTAGCGAGTCTGGAAGATGTGGTTTAATTTTCCATGTTCTTCAGTACTGGAAGACACCTAGAAGGAAGTGGGGATGGAGCTGAGTGAGGCAGTTGGCCATATCCAGTAGAAGCTCTGTGAACATCACACTTCCCGCCTAGCATAGCTCGACCAAAAGGGAGATGGCAGCTGCAAAAGTAAGGCCCAAGTATTGGGGGGTTGGGCCTAGAGGCAGGAAGATGGAAATGTGTATTGTATAAACATTTCATTCTCACCTGCACTAAGGGAGTGGCTCCTTATTGGATTTTCTCTCCCAGCCCCTCTCTGCATGATTATTTTCCCCATCACTCTCCTAAAGCCTAGTTCTATTCATGCCATCCGCTTGTCTGATTATTCAACACAGATGGGGGTGAATATAATGGATTTTCTAAATTCAAGTCCTTTGTAGGAATCTGTTAGGAGTTTATATCAAGAAAACTCTTATTCAAAATAGCAATGTGTTTAATACATGTGTATAGTAATATCCACTCAATCATTAATCATTGAAGATATTGGTAATTTGTATGTTACTGGGTTTTTTGTGGTTTTTTTGTGACTCTGCCAAGGGGTTTTTCAATGTTATTCATCTTGTCAAAGAACCAGTTTTTGTCATTGTTATGTTTTATATTTCTGCTCTTTATTATTTTCTCCTTTTCACTTACTTTGGGTTAAATTTGCCCTTCTT
>JAQZBX010027474.1:9829-28442 GCA_029593785.1 Cabassous unicinctus | reverse complement strand
GCTTGCTTCACTCAACATAAGGTCTTCAAGGTTCATCCATGTTATCTCATGTGTTAACACTGCATTCCTTCTTACAGCTGAGTAATATTCCATTGTATGTATATACCAGAGTTTGCTTATCCATTCTTCTGTTGATGGATATTTGGTTTGTTTCCAAGTTTTGGCAATAATGAGTAATACTGCTATGAACATTGGTGTGGATCTATCTGTTTGTGCCCTTGCTTTCAGTTCTTCTGGCTATATACCCAGCAGTGGGATTGCTGGACCATATGGCAGTTCTATAGGTAGCTTCCTGAGGAACCGTCACACTGTCCTCCACAATGGTTGCACCATTCTGCATTCCCACCAACAGTGGATAAGGGTTCCCATTCCTCCACATCCTCTCCAACACTTGTAATCCTCTGTTTTTTTAATAGCCACCAGTCTAACAGGTGTAAGATGATATCTCATTATAGTTTTGATTTGCATTCCCCTAATAGCTAGTGATGTTGAGCATCTTTTCATGTGCTTTTTAGCCATTTATATTTCTTCTTTGAAGAAGTGTCTATTCAAATCACTTGCCCATATTTTAAATGGGTTATTTGTCTTTTTATTTTTGAGGTATAGGATTTATTTTTATATGTTGGATATTATGCCTCTATCAGATCTAAGCACCCTCTCCCAGGTGAGTGGACTTGGTGGCCTTGATGAATATCGGTTGACTGTATATATAGGGATCTATATCAGAACTCTCAATTCAGCTCCATTGGTCAGTATGTCTATCCTTATGCCTTTTGACCACTGTAGATTTGTAATATGTTTTAAAGTCAGGTAGTATGACTCCTCTGGTTTCATTTTTCTTTTTCAATATGTCTTTGGCTATTTGGTGCCCCTTGCCCTTCCAAATAAATTTCAAAGTTAGCTTTTTCAATTCAATAAAAAATGCTGTGGTAACTTTTATTGGGATTGCATTAAATCTGTAAATCAGTTTGGGTACAATAGACATCTTAATGATGTTTTCGTCTTCCTATCCATGAACAGGGAATATTCTTCTATTTATTTAAGTCTTCTTTGATTTCCTTTAACAGTGTTGTGTGGTTTTCTGCATACAAGTCGTTTACATCTTTAGTTAAATTTATTCCTGGGTATTTGATTAAGAATCATTATTGACTCTTCTGTCCCACATATCCTATATCCACTCCATCAGCAAATCCTGTGGCCCCAATCTCTTACTTTTACCTCCTCAATTTACCTACTTCTCTCTAGCTCCACTGAGACTAATAAACCTAAGTTTATGGAACTTCTAAGTATTTCTTCTAAGAATTATCATCTTCATCTTTACAGATCGGTACTGAGGCACAAATAGTTAAGCAGCTTGCCCCAGATGACATAGCTGGTAAGTGATAGAGCTGAGGTTCAACCAAGCAACAAATTTCCAATACCTGCTTTCTTGCCCAACATCTCTCTCTCTGGACACCTGCAATAGCTTTCTAACTTGGCTCTCATCTTCCATTTTTTTCTCTGCTCCACCCCAATCTAGTCTCCATTGAGTAGTGAAAGTAATTTTAAATCATAAATCTGATCATATCACTCCCCTGGTTAAGGCCTTAGAAGATGTTTTTTTTATTGAATTTAGAATGGAATCTAAAATTCCTAAGATGTCTGATGTCACTTGGTCTCAGCCTCTCTCTCCGACCTGCATCCCAAGCTCACGTCACTCCAGCAACACTGACCTCCTTTCTAGTTCTCAAATGGGTCCTATGTCTTTCCATTTGCTGCTCTCTCTACCTAGCATGCTCTTCTCCTAGTTCTTTGCAGGACTGAGTCCACAGCATTTAAGCCTTGGCACACATGTCATCTTCCCAAAGAGGCCTTTCATGACCAAACACTGGTCACTGTTTCCACCATAACACTTAATTGTCTTCATGGCCCTTTATTTTATTGTTTATCCCCTTCCAGGATAGAAGTTACAAGAGAACAGAAACCTGGTCCATCCTAGTAACCTCTACATCCTCCATGCTAACACCAACACCTGGGAAACTGTAAGCGCTCAGTAAGTATCTGTGGAGGGAATGCATGCCTTGTGGCAGGATTTCACTGGAGGCAGCACACTTGCTGCTACTTCTCTGCCTTATTTTTTCTGCCTCGCATGGCAGAAGATTATCTCTACAAGGCTGAACAGGAAGGGAAGGAGAATAAGTTAGTAGGTTGAGAAAGAAACTGAAAGGGTATTCTAATCAGAGTCCTTTATTTGCACAAAGAGAAAGACTTATTCCAGTGTCCTTAAGGAAAAGGGAAAAGGTTACAAGACAGAGCCCAGGCCAATTTGAACAACTAACCTTCCTCAGGGCAGGAGCTAGGAAGCTCCAAGGGAGGCCTCTCTCCTTGTGTCACTGTCAAGGTTCCTCTTCACTAAACATGGAACTTTGGGATCCCAGGGCAAACTGAAGAACAGCCTGGCTGGCAGAATCTCAGGATAGTTTACTATTGGCCTGTACTAGAGGAGGATAGGCTATGACTTACTCCAAATGGATATTCTGAGTTAGACTCAGATATAAAAGAGAGAGGAAACAAATAAAAGGTTTTCCCATTGTTTTGTTTTGATCTTTTCCCTCTTAGTCTGGGAGCTACCTTCCTGAGTCCCTTTGTGATTTCTCTGTACCTTTTCACTCTTTGGTCATTTAGGGACATTCAGCACCAATAGATCAGACCCCAGAGGAGGTAAACATGTATTGTTTTTTTCTTTCTCTATTTAAGGCCTTTCGCCATATTGTGTTATAACTGAACCCAAGCAAAAATTCTTAGGATAAAAGTATAAATTTGAAACTCATTATGATTATGCAAACAGATCCCCTTAGTCTCTGGACTAGAAATCTATAGGCTGATTTTGCACACATAATATGGGCAAGGAACACATTCAAAAGGTTTTTTACCCTTTCAAACAAATTGTGATTGCTCCGTTAAGCCCCTAGCAAGCTCTTGTCTATCTTCTTTGCATGGTGCCTTTGCCTCTGCCAGGTTTCTCAGCTCACTCATTTTGCTCAATGCCCAAGTCACTGGACCTTTAGCTAAGTTTTTAACAGTAAACTGTTAACTTCTTGTTATGTCTTATATTTTGAATCCTCAGTGTACTCTAGCAACGGCTCTTTTTAAGCTTTATCTTGTTACACTCTGCTAGTCCCCAGTGCATCAGGTTGCTGACCCAACTCCCATCAGCTGAAATTACAGGTGGGAAGGCAGTGGGGATTTTTTCCAGAGGAGGGGGTGGGCAGGTTAGGCGATTCTAATACGAGTAGTGTGTTGAAAGATTTTACTATTGCTCAGTGCAGTAGAAGGCATGATCATTGTCTGAGAGTAAAGGAATCTGGGATATTAATTTTTTAAAGAAGATTGAGAGAAATATAGTGACACCTCAGGTAAAATACAAATATGGATGATATTGCATCTATAAGACTATTTTTTACAAAATATAAATGCAAATATACTAGAGAGAAGGAAATAGAATAGCAGCTATGTACGGCAGGAGAAGCATAGAGAGATGGAGTGGTGATGAGTTTTGCCTGTTTTTTGTTTATTATTATTATTGGAATAATGAAAATGCTCTAAAAATCATTGAGGTGATGAATGAACAACTATGCAATTATCATACCAAATATAATTGATTGTACACTTTGGAAGGATGTATGCTTTATTAATATGTATCAATAAAACTGATTTGTTTTAAAAAGTATGTGTTGAAGCAATTTTTAAAGGTTTAACAATTCCAAAATTTCATGAAAATTTTGCACACTACTTCATTGTGTACTTATAGTTAAATATAATATTTCTGTTCATTTTAATTTACATGTATTTTTCAACAAATATTTAAAAATAAAGAAGATTTGGAGAGATTCCAAACAGCCACTGTGGAAAATGAGATGGGAAACTACCAAGGGATGGATAACACAATTGTTGAGCAGCATTTGAGAAATGAGAAGATTAAACAGGATTTTGTAATGGTTCCTCTCTGGGGCCCGGTTATCTATGGTAGAAAACCAGGAGCAGTTAAAAATGGTAAGCTCAGGATTGAAGCTTAGTAAAGAGGGTTGTGAAGCCAGGTGGGGTCTTTTGAGAGACTAAGAGATTGGGAAAAGCTGAGGAAATAGAAGCTATGATATGTGAGAAGAGCAGATTTAGTGGAAATCAGGGAATAGTAAGGATAAAGAGAAGAAAGCAAAAACGATTGTGGTCATAGAATTTTTGATGCATATTCTTTGAAGCTGGGTGAGTTCAAGGTAATGACAAGTTCCAAGCTCTGACTGAGTGGTCTGCTAAAGAAAAACTTCACTGCCAGATCAAGGAACTGTGAAATCTGGAGGCAGGAGGACTCGTGCCTTTGAATGTAGAAGTCACCCAGAAGGACAAAGGAGACGGGTTGGAGATGGAAATTATGAACTGATGCCTTAGTCCTAGCGGACTGTCGTAGGTAACTTGAAGCTCTATGGATGATTAGGACTGGGCCAGGAAGAGGACATGGCAGTTCAATGGCCCAGGCTCCAAAGGAGAAGAGTTGTCAAACGAGGATGTTATCTAGAAATGGCAGAGGGTACCAGGGTTGCCGAGGAGTGCTGGACTGGGTGTCTGTTGTTGAGCAACCTGCATTTTCCAACAGAATGTGAGCCTTTAAGCAACCCTGATGTGGCAAGGAAGGAACCAGAGAGCTGCTGAAGATGACAGAGCAGAAAAATGGAAAAAGACTGGGACCCTAAGAGAGTCCATATGCTGAACCAGTGCGTTGCCTCTCCTTTCAACTACTGTAAGGTTTTCTGTCACTTTGCTCCAAATGCAATCTCGTCATGAGAAGTACTTCAGTTCAAAAAATAAATAAATAACTCCTTGTCGTAAAAGACATGTATTTAGGCTACTTTGTGATCTCTGAAATATGAAAGAAATACGGAGAGAGACACAGG
Source organism: Cabassous unicinctus (assembly GCA_029593785.1). Lineage (NCBI taxonomy): Eukaryota > Metazoa > Chordata > Mammalia > Cingulata > Chlamyphoridae > Cabassous > Cabassous unicinctus. The sequence goes on along the minus strand of JAQZBX010027474.1, from coordinate 23,514 downwards.
GATGCCTTGACTCATTGAGTCATTTTAGCAGGACATGTATTTATCCCTTCAGAATAATGCCACCAGAACAATCATTCCAGCCAAACTCTGACTTGTGAGTGCTGCACTTTAGAGTCCATACAGATCACCTTCCCTTTCCCATGAAGACAACATCCCAGCAGACACACATTGTGGTAGAATGCACCTAATATTTGATAAGATGTAGGAAGTGTGCTCTGAGAGTTCTGTGTTGTGAGGGGAAGGTGACAAAGTATTTAGGTAATCTGATGAAAGTTATGACCACTCTATCCTCTCAAAATCCATACTTTTACATGCAAACAAGAATTTTCACCAAATATAGTGACTACATTGATGTGACACATCAATGAACTCCACGTAGAAGTCATGCGCTAATACTACCTTGAAAGAAAAGTTTAAATTAGACAAGGGAAGGTCATGTGCTTTCAGAGAGACACATAAAGTAACCGAAAATTAAGAGTGAATTACAACCCACTTATGGTTTCCCTAGCCACTGACTGTAAGACACACCTCAGAGGAGGAATTTAAACACCCAGATAAAACAAGAGCATCAAAACCAAAGAAGGCCAGAAGGGTTATTGTTTCGTAACAAGTGAGGCTATTGGCGCCTTCACACCATGAAGTCAGTCAAAGAGGAGGCCACTCTTGGCAGTGCTGGAGGTAAAGAGGGTCCACTGCTCAGAAACAAAAAACTGAGTTCTGGCAAATATGGGACATCTTGGAAAATCCTCTGGTGCTAAAGCCCACAGGCCAGTAGTTCAATCCACAGAGTGTTGAAAAATCACTCTGCAACTCGGAAAGTCAGACAGCAAAATGAAGTCAACTAGTCAACAGCCCAAGAGGCAGTGAAGGATGACCACCATCCTCCCAAGGCGGGTAAAGCTATTACCACCTGATTAAAGTCACATCGTGACACATGACAGCATCTGGAGAGCCCAAAGGCAGAATGGAAATTCCAGGACTCTGCTCTTTGTGAAAATATCCTGAAACAGGGCTAGCTGATTTATTTTCTGGACAAAATCTATGTAAATTTGGTCTTTTTTTCCACATCCAATGGAAACTTAAGGAAAAGTATGCTAATAAAAGAAACCAAGCTGATGCCGGTGACTTATCTTTATGTAGTAAGGGAAAATTTCCTTCTTAAAACCAATTCTTCTTCATAATGCATTTATATACAGAGAATGATAAAATCAAAGGACCTTCTAGCTGAAAGGGGCCTAGAAATCAATCTAGTACAAGGTTCTCATTTTATAGATAAGGAAATTGAGGTCCAGGTTGACTCTGATTTGCCCATGGTCGCATAAGTGATCAGCGGCGTAGTACAATAGTCTTTGTATCAGCCAGACAAGAGTGAAAAACTGCAAGGGGAGGGAATTTGGTGGCAGTTTGCAGAACATCTGGACAGAAAGGAAAGTGTGGTTATATTTCTTAAATATAATCATATTCCTTATAATGAACATACATGTCATGTACTAGTCTCAGTACTTCTTAATTATCTTATTGAATCCTCACAACAACCCCACAAGGAAGGGCACTATTATCATCATCACTTTATACATCAGGAAACAGGACCTTATAAAAGTTAAGGAACTTGCCCAAGGTTACACATATAGTAAATGCTTGAGCTAGGATTCCAGTCTTGGCTTTCTACCTCCAGAGTCTACACTCCTAAATATGATACTATCCATAAATTAAATATTAGTACCTGGATTTACGAGCATGTCTTTGTAGTTAAACAGCTAAAATTTTGTATTTAAGTATTATTTTCCAGCATGCTGTTTTGAGCTGTTCTGAGTCATGCACAAGCCCTCTTTGGATGGGATGGACTCTAGAGGTATGTTCGGCACATTTTCTTAACTCAAGTAGCACTGTATCAAAAGGGGTTGAGTTGGCCACCTGTAAGGAAAACTGAGAGTAGTATACTTAGATAGGGTTTTTTTATGCACACTTTGAGGAGACCCAGAGAGAGCCCATCTAGGCTGGAGCAGCGCCCTCTGCAATTAAGTGTCCCTGATTGATTCAGAATCCTTGCTCTTTCTCTTCCTGTTTCTACATCCTTGGCATGTGGTTTTCATCTCCGTGGTCACCTGATGGTTGCAAGTTGGCTGCTTTGCCTCAAACTTCCCGTTCTAATTCCAGACAGGTAGAAGATAATGGAAGTGATGATGGGGAGGAGGTGATACCCTGATTCACTCCCTGGTTGGGGGAAAAGGGCCTGTAGCAAATGGACACATGGAGAACAAAATTGGGGCTTTGTTAGGAATGAGAAGGGGAGGAAAAGACATTGGAAAAGCAATCCATAAAGTGTGCTCCACAGGTGAGCTGTCCTTACGCAGTATGTTTTCTCCGGGCTTTTGCCCAAGTTTTGAGGGTGCCACGAATACTTGAAAATTATAACCAGAACAGCTGGCTTTCCTTGAAACTTTGTTGTGAGTATGCAGCATGATTGCTTCCCTTGAGCCTCTCAGGAAGGAGCCAGTTTACATAGCTAAGGTACTCATACCACTTAGAACTGCCCAGAGGAGTGTCAACAGCCTTTCCAAGGAATTCTCCAAGGAGCAAGATGCCATCAGGATATGCCAGAGTCATTCTCCTTGGATGTGTGAACTACTGAGAACAGGTACTATTGCATTTACTTTGTATTTCCAGTATCTAGAAGAGTGCCTAACAAGTATAGAAGGTGTTAAGGTTTGTTAAACAAATAGATTAATGAATTAATTCATAACCAGCCAAATGACCAATTAATCCATCCAGACATTGCATTAATTTACCTGGAAGTTTGGTCTGAGAGAAGATACTAAAGGTTTAAGCATAAAAAACAACAAGATGTCCTGAAACCAGCACTGAAGCAACTAAAAAAGTGTCTTGATGAAACACCTACTGTCCGCAACTGCTACCCCACCTTCCTCAGCCCATACTGTGCAAAAGTGTGGGTCTGTCTAAATTAAGAGTGAGATACTTAAGTGGAGGGAGAGGAGGAGAGAGGGAAAAATAGAGACAATATCTTTTTAGTGACTTTGAGATTGGAATGTTCTTATCAAACTCTAAATTAGGTGCCTCATAGGTAATATAGCTTACGTCATACCAGGTATGACCTTCTGAACTTTTATAGAAAGCAAAGGCAACTGCAGAACTGGCCTTACATCTCCAGGCAGCTGGCATTCTGCACTTCTCAGTGAGCCAGAGATGAGAGTCAATTCAGAAGCTAAGGCCTACAGTGACAAGCCACCCGCCCCACCCTAGTACTTTGCCTTCTTCTGCTGTGAGGTCCTTAGCCTCAGCACCTCTACTCCTGCCCTTGGCCTGGAAATGACTTGCTTGATCACTCAGCATCATTGTACCAATTTAGTTTTGGCCATGGCCTCGAACCTGGGAGGCCAGATATTTTACAAACATGAGTACAATACTTAATAAGTGCTAGGAAGACCTCTGAGGTTCCTACAGAATGATAACACTAGTGATGAGCTGCCTACAATCCACTCTCCTGGGACAGCAAAGGTTATGCTTGGCCTGCATCTATTCCCTCTCCACCCATGAGGATTGTCAGCAGTTATTCACCAAGGAAGTTTCTCCAGACATCCAAATAGCCATCACCATTTGAGAAGATCCTAGATAAAACATTTGCCACCTGGCACTTATTTTACTCCTCGAATAGCCAAATGTTTTATAAAGACCCTGCCAAATAGGCATTTACAGAAAGGTTTTTATGAAGTCCTACATGTTTCTGAAAGACCAGAATAAAAAGAAAGAAAGATGGTTTTCATGCTGGGGCATGAGGTGGTGAGGATGGGTAGGTATCGTGATAACTTTATGCCAGAAACAGAGTGGGAGTGTTCCTGGGCTTACCCAGTGTTTAGTCATGTCTAATTTTGTTTGTTTATTGGTTGGTTAATTGGTTGTTAGAGTAAAGATTCTATCTGTGGGGAAAAGTTAGTGTTTGTTTTCAACCTCCCAGAATGAAAATGCTTTGCCAATGAGAATCTACAAATTCTGAGCCTGGTGCAACATGCTCTGCTAGGCGGCTCCTTACCGCTTGGGCTTCACCTTCCAGTGCTGAGCTGTCTTTCACCCAGAGGGCTGGCAGCACTGATGCATCTATCTGCGTCTTGCTGATCGAAGAAGGGGATGCCTTCACCTTTTCATCACAGGCATCCTGGAGAGCTTTCTCAGACAAGCTGGTCAGACCCCTCACAGATTCAGTTCCATCTGCAGCATTCACAGTTTCTGCTCCAACCTTTAAGGGATTATGGATAAGCCACGAGGCAACCAGGGGAGGGAAAGCAATCGTTAACTCCTAGGCATTTCCCCGGCATCTGCCTTCCCCAACTCCTTCCACCACTCCTGATTTTAAGTAGGTTCCGTCCCTCATCCAGGGACTCCGATTAAATTGCACTAGTGACTCTCAACATGCTGCATGTGATGCCCCCACATTGTCTACTGGGCTCCCACTTGTTTTCCCTGAGAAAAAATAAAAGTAATAAGAGCTGAGATTTGTTGAGGACTGGTTATGCTCCAGATACAGTGCCAAGTTCTGTACTAGCATTACTTTTGTATCTTCACTGATAATCCCACTTTATAGAGAAGTAAATTAAGCTTTAGAAAGTTAAGCTAATAATAATAATAAAACATCTAAATAGAGGGCTAGATGTGCTCTAAGTATTTTCCAAGTATCCGCCTATTTAAGCCTGATATGAACCCTGTAAGGGAGGTACTATTGTCATTGTCCTTATTTTGTGGACGAGGGAGCTGGGGCACAGGGATGTTAGTATCATACAGCCTGTAAGTTGTAGGTGCAAGCAAAGAGGGTGGCAATCTCTGCTCACCATGATGCTACATTGTTCTTCAATAATACTAACATGCATATTGCACTCACTATGCCCAGGTACTTTGCATCAATTAACATACCATCGTCAGAACAATGCCATAAGGTGGGTACTGTATAGCCACTTGCACAAGATGCGGTAGAAGGGTCTCAAGCATCAGATCGTGTCTGAATTAGATGACCTTCGTGTTCCTGTCTAGCCCAAAAACTGGAAACAATTCAAATGTACATGAACTGGTGAATAGAAAAGCACACTGTGATCCATTCATACAATGGACTATGCGTCCACAATAAAAGGGGACATGCTACCGATATGCACAACAGAACAGATGAAAAAGCCCAACATAAAGAGCCCAAGCTGAGTGGTCCCGTTTATCTAACATTCTGGAAAAGGCAAAACTGCAGGGACAGGAAACAGATCAGCAGTTGCAAAAGGCTAGAGGTGGTGGGAGGAGTTGGCTACAAAGGAGCACGGGTGAAATTTTGGCTGAAGGAAATGTTCTACCTCTTGATTGGGCTGGCGGTTACATGACTGCACGTGCTTACCAAAACTCATACAACTGGACACTTAAGAGGGTGCATTTTGCTATCTATAAATTGCACATCAATGAACACCACTTTAAAAATACCCAGCCAGGTGTGGATTCCAGGATATCAGGGTCACTACGGGCAACCTTAGGGAGAGGCTCTCTCAAGGCTAGTGGCCCATGTGCAAGGGAACTCATTTGGAGTGGCAGAACCCGGGTCCCTTCGCTCTGATTTCAGCATTCTCACTCCCACCACGGTGCCTCCCAGTGTTTTTATATTTGTTCATCCATGACCTGTTAACACACCACACAGCCTCTTGTTCAGCTAATGCAAATGGTAAACCCTTTCCCAGTTTACAGACTCAAATGCTGCAATGCATCAGGGCACGTGAGTTGGTCAATAACAGATATGTATGTACATCAGGATGGCCTTTCTGAAGAGGACAGAGATTGATGTGGTGTGCATATTTCCCACATTAGCCCTTATTAGCATTCTCATCAACTCCTCTGTATGGATTAGTGAGAAGTCAGTGGCATGAGAAAATGGTGGAAGGGGAAATGTATCCCCACTAGGGATTAGCTCATATTGAAGGAGGCAAAGTCTGTCTCTGTTTTCAATTGTGCTCTGCTCTGTGCATTGAAAATTAACTCCTTATACAAATTGTGTGTTTCAATAATATCAGCCATTTATATCCTGGTTTTCCCACCCAGAAGTTAACTAGATCCTTTATGCCGAAGTACTCACAGCAGTCAAAGTATTATAATTCTATGCACTAGCTATGCACACTTACTAGCTATGGATGGTAATTCATTGGTCTCTGCTCCTGTTTTCAAATCTTCAGTGTGGACAAATTAACAGAAAACCTGTATTTGGAGGGAGATTTGTATTTGTCTTTCTTCTAGCATGGTAGAGTGCATAGCTAGTAAAAGGAGATAAGAACAGACATCAGACTTACGCCTCTCAGCTTATAGATTTTAATAGGGATTCCTACCAGTCTCTGGACAACGAGAGGGGACAGAAGAAAACTCAGGCATTGTTGATTTCCTGTTGCACCATAACCATAAGAAAAGGAGCACTTATTGAGAACTTGTTTTACGGCAGGTCCTTCCCATGTATTATGTCATTTAATCCTTAAAGTGAGACTTTGAAATGGACATTACTCTCTCAATTTTTATCCATGAGGAAACTAAGGTTTGGGGAGTTTATGGTACTTATTTTTAAAATATGCTTTTAGTAAATGATGGAGATGGAAATAGAATTTTTAAAAATAATAGCAGTTATCACTTATACTGAGCTAACTTGTGGCATATTCCACGGTTAATTCTTTCCATTCATGGTGGGATTTACATGATATGACTAATTCTTGCCAGTGGAAAGTAAGCAGAGGTGCTCTGTATAAATTCCGAGCAGGGGCTTTTAAGAAGAGGGTGAGACTTCACTGAGGCTCTGGGATATGGCAGACCCCCTGGATAGAAGTCTTTGTCCCCAAATCACCAGGGGGACCATTCACCAACCAGGAACACTTGCAGAGGACTGTTAGTGATAAATAAATTCATGATATTCAGGGCTTTTTAATAGCAGCTAACTTTGTCTAATTAAGCCAATATTATTGTTCCCTTTTTACATGGGAAAACATGACAAAACTGAGATTCAACAAGATTAAGTAACTTGCCAAGGTCCCACACTAGGATAAGGCATTCTCAGACTCTTATCAAAATCTAATCTTCTTCAAAGCCGGTGATCTTGCAGCCCTGTGACATTGCTTCCTAAAAGGGCATGTGTCCCCTTCTTTTCCCCCATTCTAGAAACCTAGAGTGACAGCAGTGATCCTGACTGCATTTGAGTTTCTCGACAGAAGGAACCTCATCTTCTTCATTATTGTAACCAACCTTCCCACACCAGTGACTGACTGACTCCAACAGTTTGGATGATGGGATGACTAACTCTAATCGTCCTCCAATGGCAGGAGGAAACTTTCAAGAACCCTACTGCCACTAAAGTTGAACCAATGCAGGAAGAGAATGATACAGATTGGGCTTCCCCGAAATTTTTCCATTTCTAAAATCAGTCAAATAAGCTAGAGTTTTCCCCATTTGTTGGAAGACCCATTTTATCATTTAAAAATGGTATTTATCATTAAAAGTGGTATCTCTCTCTAATCACAGAATTTTACTCTGAAAGTTAAAGAAGCATGAGCATACACCTATAAGAATCTTTTATTAACAAGAATAACTCAAAAACAACCCAGGTTCCAGGCAACAGGTAGGAGATTATTGAACAACCTCGAGCACAGTGTCTGGCAAGTAATAGACTCTCAATAAATATTTGTTGAATGAATGGGTTGTTTTCAAAAATGAGAAAAAACCTAGTGCTGACAATGATTTATATCACTGCATAAGGGCATTAAAAATAAAATCTACCATCATAATCCTTTCACAAAAAAAGATATAATCTCCAAATAACCCTTTCAGTGATATAATCAAATATCTTAATGAAAAAGATGCAACTTGTCTATATTTTCTTATTTGTCCCACATTGGTAGAAATTATTAACTAATGCCATTGGTTTATGCCTGGTGTTTGTAGAACTCTTAAGACAATGCAAAGAGTCAGATAGACATGGAGCTGAATCCTGGTTTTGCCTTTTATTAGCTGTATGTCTTTTAGCAAATCAGCTAAACTCTCTGTACTCCATTTCTTTCTTTGTCGAGAGGGAGCCTCAGTGATACCTACTTCATTTACCTTTCACAGCTTTAAGAAATTGGCCATATTAGAGCACTATACAAAGTTTACTTGATGCAGCCATTCTGTTTGTTTCAAAAGAAAGCCTAGGAGGCAGGAAGGCTCTCTCCAACACCTGAATGATGGGATTGCAGAAGACAAATTGAGCGTACTTTGATAGGAGATTTACCCTCCTAGTCATAAGATGACAACAAGAGTTTTCCTTTATGTCAGACAATGCTGGGCATTCACCAGATTGTTTCCTCTTCCTGGCACACAAGAGGACTACACTTCCCAATCTCCCTTGCATTTGGGTTGGGGCCATGTGCCATTCTTACCCACGGACCATGAAGAGAAGTGATGTGGCACTTCTGGTCCCAAGCATGAATAGTCCTGTGCCTTCTCCACCATCACTCTTCTCTTGCTGAGGTAACTCTGAGGCCATATGATTCCATGTCCTGCCTACAGCGTAGATCTCTGGGTTACCACTTGGAGGAAAGCGAACCTGGAAAGCCTCAGACCAGATTGTGACATGTGAGCCCCAAATAGACCTTTTTCATTAAGCCACTGAGATGATGGTGTTAACTACTCTGAATAATATATCTAATCAAACCAAAGTCTTCATCACCCTTCTGCTCAAAAAAGAGGCTCTCCATCTCACTCAAGTCAAAGTCAAAGTTAAAATGACCTAGAAGACTCTGCATGATCTGGTCTCCCATTACTGTTCTGACCTCACCTTCCACTACTCTCTCATTTCACTGCAGCTATGCTGGCCCTAACTATTCCTCACGGTCACCAAGCATGCCCCTGCCTCAGGACCTTTGCACTTACTGTACACATGCCCCCCAGGCATCTACGTGGCTTATCCATTCACCTCCTCTAGGTCTTTATTCAAATGCCATCTTCCAATAAGGCTACTATTGACCACACTCCCTATGCCCTGTCTTTATTTAAAATTTTCTCCTTAATACTTATCACCATCTAATATAAAGTGTATTTTATTTATCTCTTTGGTTTATTTTATGTCTTTCTCCAATGGAATGCTGGTTCCATGAAGGCAGTGAATTGTGTGCCTGTGTGCGTGTGTGCTGTTCACATCTATATTATCAGTGCCTAGAACAGTTTCTGGGACATAAAAGGGGCTCAACAGACATTTGTAAAATAAATTAACTAGGATACCTGAAAGAATAATACAAACAGAAGAGAGCGGAGGATATGGGAAAATATAGGAAATGCTTTACAAAAGAGAGAGTGTTTTGGTTGATCTTGGAAAATGAGTTGCCCAAGGAAGGCTCAAGTGGGGGACATGGGATTTCAGGCACTGCATGAAGAACAGATAACCTAGGTCACAGCCTGGGAAAAGACGATTGGATATGAGAGGGTCACCAAATAGCAACATCCTAGGAAGAAGAAACAGTCCAGGGAGTCGGAGCAGACAAGGAAATTGAGATTTCCACTGAAACCAATAAGGAAAACAATAATGATAGGTACAATGATGATGTTTATAGCAATATTAGAGGGGGTGAGCATTTTCTATGGTTCAAGCACTATATAAACCCCAGATATGTATTATTTCATTTAATCCTGCTAAAAAGTAGGTACCGGTATTAACATCCCCCAAACCTACCACATTATCTCAACTGTGGGTCACGACTCACTCTACTTCCCTTATATTCTTCAGAACAACCAGGAAAGCCTTGACTAGGTTGTTAGCAATCAGAAGGGAACATCTCATAGCCACAATTAACATCCTGTAGGGTATTGTTCAGACTCCATAATTGCTGTGATTGTCAAATCTTGTTTGGGTTAAATTGTTCCCATATCTCTTGTTCCCCTGGTACAATGCTATGCTACATTTCTGAACGTCAGCTTGAAATCTGCTTATTTTACACTGCCAAAAATACTGCAGCCATCTTTTGTTTAAAGCACATTAGCTTTGCAGACTTGAACTTATGTAATGGCTGAAGAGGAAGCAGGAGCAGGGAGACGTCACCGCTATTTGGAGGCCCTACTATGTGCTAGGCACTGACCTAGCTTTGTATCAGAATGGCTTTCTTACACAGACCCAGTCGATTGGAAGGAGGAGATGCAGCACAGTAATGTGGAAAATAACATTTCCCGGCCTCAGCCCAAACTTAAAACCATGGGAGTCCAAAGTCTGTCTTCCAGCATGCTGCGGCTGCCTGGTTTTCTCACACGCACTCACAAACCTGCTGTTCTGGGTCACCTCAGCCCCTTGGGTCCCAGGCTGCTGCCCACGTTGATATCTTGGGCTCCTACTGGAAGCTTGATGCTTGGGTGCTTGTTGGTAACAGGCACAGTTTCAGTAATGCCAGGCTCCTGCTTGTGGTCCCACCGCAAGATGAAGATAGCATCAAGACTGGAACTCAGGTCTCTTGGCTCCTGTTATAGATTTTCCTCCACCAGCCCTCAAGGTGCCATTTGTATGACATAAACCCAAACACACCAGAAAGAGATTTAAAATGTCATCAGCAATCTGAAAATAAAGTGACCTTTCATTAGCGACTGTTGGTGCACACCAGTGAAACTCTCTATTTCTGGGAAATGAACCTGAACGAGTAAATGGAAAACTGTTTTGGTTTAACTTGGTAAAAAAATATTAACTTAGTAAAATGGTTCCATAGAAAAAGACGAGGCTAAAAGTCAGAAGAGCACAGTTACACTCTGGATCAGTCTCGCCCACGCTGTGTGAAGCTGGGCACAGCATCCCCTTCCTGAGGCTCCAGTATCTCTGGAAATCCTGCTAATGGTTACCACCTCCACTTTAAGAGGTTATCGTGAGGAACAGAATGAAATAATGGAGCTGACAGAGCTTCGTGAACCATCAAGCATCATCCAAAAGTCACTCTCTCTTTAATCTACCTTTCAGACACCTGCTAGTGTGATCTTTTTGTAGTTTCAATCTTCTTTTTTTTTTCCGTTTTTTTTCGGTACCAGAGGCTGGGGATTGAACCCGGGACCTTGTATGTGGGAAGCTGGTGCTTAACCACTGAGCCACATTGGCTTCCCTGAGCTGGTTTTTCTCATTTGTTTTGTTTGTTGTTTGTTTTTGTTTTTTCAGGAGGCACCAGAACTGAACGCAGGACCTCCCATGTGGGAGGCAGGTGCTCAACCACTTAAGCCACCTCTGCTCTCTGTAGCTTGAATCTTATTTCCCAGCTCTGCTTCACCAGCCACTGTGGCCCTCTAGTGCCTAAAGGACAACTTCTGACCTGACCCTAACTGCCCTCAGAGTTGCACCCCAACCCACCTTGTGGCTCCTTCTCTTGCCACACTCTCAACCCTCAGATGCCAACAGGAAAGCTCCAGCTTCCTATTCCTCAAACATGCCATATTTTCTTATCCTTCTGAGCCTTCACAAATGCTGATCTCTTTCCCTGGAGCCTTCACTCCCACCCCATCCTTCTCTGCCAGGCAAATTCTCACACATCTCTCAAAGCTACCCCTCTGAAGACCTTCCCGTCAGCCAGAGCTTCCTCCATGTCCCACAGCTCCGTTGGGACGCACGCACCACTTATGCGCCAGTATTCCCCAGGCACAGTGTTGAAAAAGCAAGCGCTCTCCCTTCTTACTTAGCAAGCTGACCTGCTGCCACTTTCCTTTCCCAGTTTGCTTTTTGCTTTCATGCGCCAAACTTATTTATACCACAACATTTAAAGGTTGCCTAGCACATGCCCAGTGACATTTCCCTGAATCCACTTTAAAAATACACCACCCTCCAAGGCCAGATAAGAAGGGTCCCATTTTTAACAAGCCCTTCACTAGGAAAGGTAGCCCTCATACCATGGTGCTGCATGACCCCTGGTGCCTTTTCACACACATGTCCCTCTCCGCAGTGTGTCTGGCCTCAGACTTCCTGGATTACCCTGAGTAATTTTCCCTAATAGCCATTATGGCTCCCAGCATGCCTTGGGGCCTGTTAGATGTCCCAGACCCAAATCAAAAGCAGAGTGCATTAGCTTTAGCAATTGCTGGGCCCAGCTTACTGGAATATCAGAGTTTATGGTCTCCGTCTGAATCATCTGTTTGATGTAATTCCCCAACTGAGTCATTTTTCATTATAAATTCCTCTTTGAGGCTCAGGTTTCCAAGGCTGGCGTCCTCACGGCACCTCTCAGAGGCGGCTGTGCTAAGGCTGATGCAAGATCTCTCACCTTTGGAGGCTGTGTCTTCCTCCTGCATGAGAAATTATCGCAGTGGCTCTAAAACAGGTGGAGGTGTCTAGAGGCTCAGCTGCCGGATCACGTTCCTGGACACGCCCTGACGTCAGGGGAGGGGGAGCCGCTGTGAGCTCTGTGCCAACCCGACTTGCAGCAACGTGCTCATCCCTGGGATGCATCACAAGCTTCGTGATGCAGACACAGGGGTCCAGAGCCTGTGGGTGAGAAGTGGGGGTCTGGGTACAAGAGGAAACGCATTTCAGACCGTCTTGTTGTAATTCTTCTCTCAATATGAGAGAAGAATTACAACAAGACGATTTCCAGCAATTTCTTCTCCTCCCAGGCTTCACAGCCCAGGTCATACTCTACACCACCTTCCTCCATTTGGCAATGTGATTCAGTGAGAAGATCACTCATTTAAGTTTAAGAGGTCGGAAGGTATTTTTCAGCTCCCTATCATGGGCTGGACTAGTAGCATTTAAGTATCTAGGTAAAAAGTGTAAGAAGGCAGCTTAGCATCATTGAAAGGGCTTTCAATACAAATAACCCTGTTTGTTCATTACTGTACACATAGCAACCAGCCTACTGCCCATCACATGGTAGGTGCTCAATAAATGTTTGTTGAATAAGGAAGAGGTCTGAGTTCAAATCCCAGATAAGCCACTAACCAGTTGTGAGGTTTTAAATAACCCCTCTGGATACCCAGGCATCATCTATAAAATGGAGTATATACACCCACAGAGTAGGGTTATGGTAAGAATTAAAAGTAATATCAATAAAGCATTGTGTGCATAGTAGGTATTAAATAAATGCTAATTATTGTCACCATGTACCTCACTGTGTTAGGCTCTTGGAATACAGGTGAGAATAATAAACATTCTCTGTCGTTAAGGAATTTACAGTCAGTGGAAAATGCATGCACAAAACAAAAGATAAGAGGATATAAAGGATAAGTGCAAAGAAAGCAATGAGAAGAGGGTGCTGGGCCTTCCCAGGAGAGCAGAATTTTGCTTCTTAACTGTTGACCAGGAGGTAGCCAGGTTTAGAAAGGGATAAGGGAGTGCCTAGCCATAGGACGAGGTCTGAAACCATATGATATAATGGCAACAGGCCTGGATTCTGGGCTCCATCAATAATTAATAATTCCTTTAGGTCTAGGCAGGCAATGGATAAATTCTAGAAAAGAGAGCTAAAGCAAAAAATAGCAAGAGGTTCAGGTAAGGCCCAGGGCTCAAGAGAGCAACGGCCAGCTCAAAGTGAGTATTCAACTAATAGGTGCTGACTTAATTGCAGAGACCTTGGTTTACATCCAAGCTGGCCATTAATTAAGCAGTGTGACCCAGTGTAACCCTAAATGATGTAACCCTGTGGCCCATCAAGCTGCTGTGGCCTGGAGACATAGGCCAGGTGTCTCCA
>JAQZBX010027473.1:0-28370 GCA_029593785.1 Cabassous unicinctus | reverse complement strand
ATTGTCCATCATCATCATCTCCTTTTTAGTTGTCCTGGGTGAGTCCAATGAGCTATAGAGTACGTGTTGCAACTGTGCTGAGGTTCCAGGCCCAGCTGACACATGGACAGCCCAAAGACTCGAGTCTCTTGGACATACACCTACAAACTCCAGCACCAATTATAGGTTTATATGGAAGGGACAGATGAGTCATGTGTAGGGAAGACATAATTGAGTCCAACTCTGTCACTCTCAGGAGCACAAACTCTAAAGTAGGGCCCACTGGCAAGGCACCAAACTCCAGAGCTATCTGCTCTGACCATATGACCATATGACCTGGGTGTCTCCAGAGCCCTCAGGAGCCCCACTATTTGGGCCTAATTCGGCAGTCTATGAGATCCGGCCGAGATGTGAATAAGCATTACCTCTGGGACTCACTTTGAAGTCTCTTAGCCATATAAACTCATTTGTCTTTACCTTTTCCACCTTTTTTTCGAGGTCTTTTTCCAGTTGCACAGTTGGTGCTTGGTAGTAATCCCTCAGTGCCAGGGAGGCTCACCCCCGGGAGTCAAGTCATGTCCCACACTGGGAGGAAGGTAATGCATTTATATGCTGAGTTTGGCTTAGAGAGAGGCCACATTTGAGTAACAAGAAGCCTTTCAGGAGGCAACTCATAGGCACCCCACAACAATAGAAATTTTTTATTTTTATTTATTTATTTTTCATTTATTTTTTTGAGGTACCAGGGCTGGGGATTGAATCCAGGACCCCGTATTTGGGAAGCCGGTGCTCAACCACTGAGCCACATCAACTCCCCTGAGTTGTTTTTTGTTTGTTTACTTGTTGTTTTGTTTTTAGGAGGCACTGGGAACTGAGCCCAGGACCTCCCATGTGGGAAGCAGTCACTCAACTGCTTGAGCTACATCTGTTCCCTGGTAAATCTTTTAAAACTGGGTCTCCAAGGAGGAAAAAAGGGCTGATTTGCAGTATTTGCTAATTTTTTAATGTGAATATTCCTACTGTGTCTGATTTCAAGCTACCAAACTAAGTCACTGAATTGTGGAATTGGGAAAAAATGGGCACAATAGGTTTGGGCAAGATGATGAGAACTGGCTCCAGCACAGGATGTATTTCTCAATCTTTAAATTTGGCATTCCATTTTATATCACCATAATAATCTACATGAAATCATGTAAATTTTACATGAAGACATCAGGAGACCATTATCCATAAGAAACCAAGAAAGATTTTTAAGAATTATTTTATATTCAAGGGTCTTATCTGAGTATCTTTATGTGGACACTTGAAATTAGCACTTGAAAAGTCATATTTGGATCAAGTCACTCACAATATAGCAGTTGAAGTCATAGAACTTCTCCCCAAATTCCAACATTGGGTACATGTCAAGATTAAATACATCCTAATAATTCTAGCTATAACTCTCTAAATGTACTCCCATCACAAAAAAATACATTATACAAATCTGTAATAAAAGGGTATAGTACATACTAGGACAGGAAAAACTTCCCAAAGGGCCTAACCATAAGAAAATAAAAGAGGAGAGAAATTTAGATCCAGGTTTTATCAAAGATCCACTACCTAAACTGTGCCATATGGACTTTCCTCTAATCTCTCCCAAATATTCCTTTCTCTAAGCTTCCTTTATACATTACCATAAAATGGTACTGTATTTGTAAGCACTTTAGTCATGCTCTTTTTTATGAAAACGTCTGAGCAAACAATACCATCTATAATTATATTACTTGCATTGAAGCCATATCCATTGCATTGAAGCTCAAGTGGACAAAGAGAAAAATCTAGTGTAAAGAGCAGTAGAACAACCCAAAATGTGAGGAAATAGTGGCTGAAGAAAGGAAATGATCTAAATATTCTCAAGTTTTTCCTGAAGCACAGCTTCAGGCAAGAAAACATCATTGTGGGTGTATGGGAAAGAGTGTTCAGCAAGCAGATGTCATTTCTTAGTGGATATGATGTGGACCAATTTTGAGCAGAGCACTGAATTTGAAATCTCAGTCCCCTCCTCTTTGAGTGAAGATTTGGCTTCCCTAAGAAACAGGCATAGTTATGCTCCTAAAGGCTACAATACAAATCAAAGACAAATACATACAAATTAGTCTGTAAATAGTATAAAACTGCCCATCAATTGAAAGTTAATTCAAAGCAGAACACCATGATAATAATTACAGTAAATGACAATTCTAAAATTAAGGACAATAAGGCATACATTCAGGGTGATTTTCAAAACATTTAAAAATTCTGTAGCATGGGCATTAGCCAGAGAGTTAGCATTGGTTGTAAACCTTGATATGGTCATGATGGTGTGTGCTGGTTTAAATGCATCACATATATCAGAACATTCTATTTGCTCAATTTTCTATTATTTCCCCTCTACATGACTTAATTTGAATACTCAGAATTTAAATGTTGCTGAATTGCAGTATTTATTCTTTGAAAATATTGCATTTTATTTATTTTTTTATACATAAAGAACAATTAACTTATTGCGAGGTAATTCAAAGAAAACAAATATTTTGTAGTTGCATAAATTACCTTGGGAATGTATAGATATTAAATTGCTTTTTGCCACATGCTTTTTTACCCTTGAAATATAATTTAGAAAAAAAATCAAGATTATATAGTACATGATGCTGCATTTTTAAAAGTATAAAATATGGCAAAGATTTGTAATATTATTAATTATGGATAATAACTACAGCATTTTTACTTAAAAAATTCTTTGTAATCCTGATTAACTTCTGAAACAAATATGGAGCAATGCCATTTAGCTTTGTTAAAAAAGTAGTCACAAAATTCAAGGCTTAACATATGCACTGAATGCCTTTGAAGCTACTGTGAAAACATGAAGTAGTAAGCGTAGAGTAGCAGCCAATATGAGAAAATACAAGTTTTTTTCCCACATGCAGCCAGTGATTTGAAAACAATTAGTAACTAGAGAAATTGAGAGTAAAACACAGGGCCCAGCAAGGTGTTACTTTACGTTAGTGATTTGCTATTTTATTTGATCAGTGATGAGAGCAAAATACAGATGTAATCAGGAAGCGATGAACATTTACAAGGCAGCTGTGGGATCACCTGGCTATTTGTCCTATCCAAAGAATTTCTCCATCAAGGAGGAACTAAAATTTATTCCTCTAGGCTTGAACCAGAAATAATGCTAATGAATTTGGGAGCATTTCATCATTTCCTTTAATAAGAGAACAAAAGCAGGTTTACAATTCCATTCTTGGTGAATTGGCAGGAATACCCTTGAATTCTTCTGGATCAATGTGACAGGCTTGTTCAACATTCCCTTGAATGGCCAGCAGTATGAGTATTTTCTCCTTATCAGTATCTTCTGGATATATATAAATATTGTGAATAAACCTTTCACTCTCTAAAAACAATAGAGAGCAAAACAGAAACACAAAAACACAGGTTTAAAGTGTTTTATAGCTATAATATATAGAAAACATCAACTGTCATAGGGTAAGCTTTAATAACCTATGAAATCTATGGAATCCAAAAGAATTTCACCAATCCAAATTTTATGCATCCATTGATCAAAAGATGTTAACTGGGAAGCAGATGTAGCTCCATCATTTGGGCACCCATCTACCACACGGGAGGTCCCAGGTTTGGTTCCCGATGTCTCCTAAAGAAGACAAGCAAGACAGTGAGCTGACACGACAGGCTGGCACGGCGAGCTGACTCAACAAGATGACGCAGCGAGATGACTCAACGAAGAGACATGGTGAGGAAACACGAGAGATACAACAGGCAGGGAGCAGAGGTGGCTAGAGTGATTGGGTGCCTCCTTCCCACGTGGGAGGTCCCGGGTTCGGTTCCCAGTATCTCCTGAAAAGACAGAGAGCAGACAGCGAGCTCAAACATGATGGGGGAGGGAGGGGGATAAACAAATAAATCTTAAAAAAAAAAAAAAAAAAAAAGGCTGTTAACTGTAGTTGCGGTGGATGAGGTATGGTAATGATGTGAAAGAATTTAACCTTAATGAGATGGCAATTGATATTGGGAGTACTCTTAATCAACAATCAAGTAATTCAGAAAATTTGTGTTTCTTTTATAATCAAAGACTTTTGCAAATGAATCTGTTAAATAGTGGAAAATATTAAAAATCTAAGATGTTAACCCAAGATGGATTTTACTATAATACAATTCAATTATAGCTTAATGTCTTCTTCCATCAACACTGTATGTTCAAGCTCTCATCATTTTGAAATAATCTTTCCTTATTTTCTGAACAGCTTATTTTTATAGTAATTCTATTCTCATAAAATGATGGTTTACATGGAGTATATAGATTAGTTGAACAGTTCTCAGTGCCACAGAGGATTAATAGAACAAATAAACATAGAGCAGGGTAACCCCGAAATCAAGTTTTAAACAAGTTTTGAATAAAAGAGATATTCACATGAAAGGTACCTAAAGTGTTTGTGTGGTACTGTACTAGGTCCTGTGGGAGGTTTGGAGCTTTAAATGAACTATAGTCCCTGGGGCATAGTATGTAAGTGCTAAACTTAGAGTCTGGAGTCTGTCCCTTCACATTACATGACTGTGGTAAGTTTCTGGTCTGGTCCTATTTTCTCTTCTTTAAAATGAGAATAACTATATCTAAAAAGTTACTGCATATAGAGGTGATTTAATGGCTGTGAAAGAGCAAAGGGAGGTGAAAACTGCAATAAAATGCATTAATATATATTCTATAAGGAGGAAGAGCAAAAGCTTCAGATAAAGGTGGTCAATTGCTAGATGGCATGAGGAATAGACAATAAATGTTTGAGGAATTCAGACACCAAAATCAATTCCATTTGAAGTGATCACAGTAGTCTTTAGTAATTCAAGGTTTCTATCTTACGGGAAAAAAGGTAATTGCATCTATTTTATCTTACATTATGAATGGAAGTCTTTAAATGTGACTTTCTCTTCTAAAATGCCCAAGGTTATCTATGGATTGTTTCATACCCCAAAATGTGACTGAAATTTTCTTTCTGTTTATGCACCTTAGGGGTCCAAAAGAACATAAGAGAAATACTTTTTTCTGGAGATACCCAGTAAGCAAATCAATAACACATATAAGTCTAATTTTCATAAAGCTGCTTGGTTTAAAATAATTTTGTAGCCAATTGTCTTTCAGCTGGTTATCATCACAATTTTGCATCAGTATATAAATTCAAAGATGACAAAAATACAGGGCAAGACTGAAAAATAATGGATCCTCCATAAATTGCACAGATTAATTTATGGTCAGAGCTTTTAAATATATTCATGTTTAACTTTTAAAAGTATCAACATTTTGAATTATGTTTTTGGAAACAATATTAAGAATGTCACAAGTGCTAGGACTAGGTTTAGTTAGATTTGCAATATAGATCATGTTCCTTTTAGTATACTTTCAAATATTAAAAATAATAATTTGCTAATTCCATTTAAAAAGCCAGTAACTATTGAAAAATTATAGGATTTATTTCTGTCTTTCTCATGTTTATGCTTGATTTTACTAGTCTAAAGTACTAACCATTATTAGAAGATCCTAATCCATCCACATCTATTTCAATATAGCCTCCTCTACAATTTGGAGGTTTCTGCTATTCACACACAGAAAAAAATAGTGGAATCATGGCATGCATATTGTTTTGCAATTTGTTTTTGTCACTTATCATGTCACATTCATTTTCCCATGCCTATTAAACAGCTGCATTGAATTCCATTGTTTTGGGTGTCTTAACTTTAAAAAACAAATGCACCAATAAAATTGATATGTAGAGCTGTATCCACTGAAGATATTATTTGAAAGATTTATATTTTTGAAAGGTTTATCACTTATCTACTTCCTTTCCAAATACTAGTTAAGGTGATTTTAGTCATTTAATTATAAATGACTTTCCTGGTATTTTAATGGAATTTTTTTTTCTTTTTATGATAGCATTTAGGTTGGGTCATTTTTTCTTATAGCTATAACATATTGCTAACTTTTTTGATGAAGGATCAATAGAGACCCAGAAGTTACACCATATTCAAATGTCACTAGGATTTTTGTAGATGCCAAAAAATAGTTTCTCTAACCTAGAAAAATCACCAAAAACAAGTGTTCTTGGTTTTAATCTAATGGGATATTATTTTAAAAAGGAATTTATTTACAGTGAAGATGGGAAGGGACAAATTCTTGATATTTGTTCTGTGGTTAGGACAACCTTCTGAGATTTTGGTGAATAAGTTCTTTTTACTGAAACTTGATAAGTAATAAGGTCAGCAGAATATCATATAGGTTTAACGGGAAGACATGTTTTTCCTTATATTTCAATAAAACTACTTTTTATAGCATTCGTCATATAGACAGTTTCTCAAAAGCCTCTGGAATGAAATAATGATTAGCATGAAATATGATGTAAATTACTGAAAACAGCAGCCCAAAGACAAGCTTAACAGTGAGTACATTAAATCAGCCAGTCATAAGACCAATAAAAGAAAATTAAAAAGGCACAGATGATGCTAAAAGAACTTTAAAGATAACATTTCAGGTCTTACTTCCTAGAGTTAAGCGCTGACTGTGCTATGTCATTTTGACTATCATTAATAAGGTGATTTTTCACTGTGGCCTCCACAGTTAGTGAGGCTTTTCTGGTCAAATATTTTCACACATTTTTCACTAATATCTTGCCAACCTACCTGCCAGCATCACACAGGCATGGCAGAAAGAAGTAGAAAGATCTAGCAAACTTTAACATTACATAATGCTAGTATTTTCTCCCCCTGGAAAAATACCCTAGAAATCCAAAGATAAAGACTTTTAAAAATGAGAACACCATTAACTAAGAAGAAATCAGTCCTAGATCACCTATAATTTAATCATCAGAAAGAGGAAAGTACCTCCCTTTCATATAAGAAAGGCAGAAAGGAAAGATACTTGACCAATTACCAATTAAATAATGAAAACTTATAGGTCCAGAGTATACAAAATATTTTTAAAAGAAACAGATTGAGTAGTTTTTAAAAAGCAATAACTATATAAAATGAGTCAGGTGATTAAATAGATGTCTTTTTATTACTGTTTAGAAATATATCCCTTAAAACCTTAATTGAACCACAAATGTATCCAAAATTAAGCCTTTTTCAAAATATATCAGTCTAGCTATTGAATATGTTTCTTCTTGATCCTGTGATAAATTACCATAGACTTAGTGTCTCAAAATAACACAAATGTATCATCTTATAATTCTGGATGACGGAAGTCCCATGTGTCTTAAGGAGGTAAAATCAAAATGTCAACAGGGCTGATTCCTTCCTAGACACTCCCAGGGAGAATCTATTCCTTCCTTTCCTCTTCCAGCTTCTTTAGGCTGCTAACATTCCTTGATTCACAGCCACAGCAATCCAATCTCTGCTTCCATCTTCACAAGACCTTCTCTTCTTCTATAATCAGTTCTCCTTCTGCCTCCCCCTTAAAAAGACACTTGTTTTACATTGGGCCCTGTTTAGTCTGCCAAAGGGCTGCAAAGTACCAGAAATGGGTAGGCTTTTATAAAGGGGATGTATTTGAGGTACAAGTTTACAGTTCCAAGGCCCTGAAAGCTCATGGGACCATAAGAGGCACTTTCTCACCAAAGTCAGCTGCCACGTATTGAAGCAAGATGGTGGGCCATCTCTCCCTAGGTCTCAGCCTTCCCCTCCAGTCTGTACTGTCTCCTAGAGCTCAGCTGTGGGCAATCAGGCATAGGGCTTGTTTCTTACTGCCCTCCTCTCTCAGATTCAGGTGCTCCGCTCTCTTCCCAAGTTCAGTTGCAAGCTATCAGGCATATGGCTTATCTCTCCCTGGACCTCAACTATCTGAGCCTCTCCTTTCTCTCACTTGGCAGAATCAAATATGGTGGCTCCATTTTCCTCTGTCTCCATTTTAATCAGACCCAGCCAGAGGGCAGAGACTCAACCTGAGTCACGCTTCACTGATGTAGTGAGATTGAAAGGGTCCCACACCTCCTGGAATGGATTATTTCACAAACATAGTTTTTCTCTTTTTGGGATTCATAAAATAATTTCAAACGGCCACAGGCCTACCTGCATAATACAGAATCATCTCCCCATTTTAAGATCCTTAATTACAGCTGCAAAATTCCTTTTGCCTTAAAAGATAGCATCCACGGGCTTTTAGGATTAGGCTGTGAACATATTTGGTGGGCCATTCAGCCTACCACAGCTCTCCTAGAGTTTAACATACCACAGCTTTATTCTCAGCTATAGAACAAAGGCAGAAAATAGAAAGAACATAAAATAAAGCATCAAATCTGCTGTATATGTGTTCCATGTATATTGCAAACTCATAACTAAGTTTAGGCAACATGGAGAATGTATATAACAATATATGTTACCATTACAGGGAAATATATACAGGGAAAAAATATCTAAAGAAAGTTGCTAGGATATTTGATGATATCTAAAGCACAAAATATTTAACAAACATTTCCAAAAACATAAATATTTTGAAGTATGCTTTTAATTTTCTAAAAACATCAACTCACATTATAAACACACCATTACAGTATTTTGCAAGTAAACTTTTGGTATTGATTATAGCATCAATACTTCCTGAGCACACATGGAAAGAATCACTATTATGTTTTCTTGCTATACAATTATAGTCATTGGTTCATTAGCAAAGAGAAGAGGGAAATTCTATCATCCTGAAAAGTCTGTTCTAATTTGCACTTTCTGGTCTATACTATTTGATTTATTATATCATTGTTCTTTACATTTTATTGTGTTAGGTCACATATGCCTGCACAAAATCTTTCTGTAAATAGTCACAGCGGGGGAGAAAAGAAGGGAAAATGATTAAGAAAGGAGACAGTAAAAAGCACCTAAAAGAAAGGAAGCAACAATAGAGGAAGGAAGATTGGGGAATGGGAAGGAGAGAGAAAAGGAGAGAGAAGAAAAGGGCAGGAGGCAGATGAGGGAAAGGGGAAGTTAATTCTATTTATACCAAAGGTCAGAACCAGGACCTAGGTGGAAATTACAGGAAGGAAAACAAAAACTCCACCATATAAAAAGCACTTTTTAAAAAACCAGTTAAAGACTTTCAAAATGGAATGGATAGTCTTGTGAAGTAGTGTACCCTTTAGTGCAACTGCTGAGGCAAAGAATGGATAAATCAGCCATGAGGGATATGTTGAACGATTTTCTGCTTTGCTGAAAAGAATTTATTAAATGGCTAATAAAGTCTATCCTAATCCTAAGATTCTATTATTTAATATCTACCATTAATATTTTCAGTCAAACACATGCATAGGAGTGTGTTCTCTGTGTCTCTCTTTCACATATACACACACACACATAAACACACACAACCCAATACATAAACTTAAATATGCCTAATTGCTCAGGTGACAGAATTAGAATTTTTGATTGATCTTTAGAAAAATATAAAACTTTATGACCTGCATCTAATATCTTGATTATATTCTCAAACTAAGGCAAATCTGTAATAATCCACAGTGTGACTTTGAATAGTGGTGGTAGAAAACTATAACAAAAAATAATATATTCAAAGCAACAACATTTGGAACATTGTCTCATACCTTTGCTTCTATTTTTGAGGTTAGCTTTCAATTTTGAACATATTACAACACTAAATTAAAATTAATTTTAAGAGGGAATGCAATGAAAAATGTGACTATATTTTTCTACTTCTTTATTGACATTTTAAGTTAATATTAAATTTTACCATCTTCATGTACCATCATTAAACAACTGCGTAACTCCTCTGAGCTTCAACTTCCTCATCTTTAAAAATGGAGAGACTCTTCATCCCCTAGATTTATGAGAATGAAATGAGATAATATGTGTGACGTATAGAAATTATTTAATAAAATTTGAGTAAATCTTAATTAGAAGCAATGTAATTCAGTAGAATAATTTACTATTTCTTTAGCTACCTCTAAATAAGCATAAGAAAAGAATGGTCAGCTAATTTTGAATAAGATCTCTTTTGTTAAATAATGCCCCTACACACTTTTTAAAATTTTTCTTCATAGTGTTTGGCAAATTATTTGAGATTTAGAAAATGTAGTAATTAGAAAGATTTGTATTAAACTATTTTCAAGAATGTGGTAATCTATTCAACAATCATTTATTCTGAGCATCAATGCTAAGATTCAGATAGTTTAAGTAAGAATGTATATCAGACATTCAATTCTAAAGAAAACTATACTGAATACATTATTCTTTCTCGGGAAGAAATTGCTTGAGTCTTCACATTGTTCAGTCTCTGATCTGACAAACTCCAGAAGATATTATTTTCATGCCTACTTATTTCTCTGACTTTTTAAAATAAGAAATAAAAATCAATAGTTGTCCTTCTGTGTCCTAAAACCAGTTTTTCTTACATGGTGGAATAAATATATATGCTACAATTTCTGCTTTATATTCATTGGTTCCCCAGTGTTGTCACAATATGTCAAATTCAGATGTTATATATACTTGGGTTAAGAAAATGAATTCATTAAATATATTCAACACAAATGTTTGAGGTTTCATATATGGAAGCCTCATTTTAAAATGAAAATCCATATAACATTGGGCTTCTCTGAAAACAGAACATACAAGATTTGGGGTATATATTGAACTATATACTGTTTCCCACATCCTTTCACTCATCAACAGTTTAAAATGTGTGCCTAGTGTAAATTAATAACGATACTTCCAAAATCAATATTCCAAATTATATGAAGTGATTTTTCCCAAGAAAGTAAATAAAATTTTAAAATTGCCTATAAAATGTAAGAACTCTAACAGAACAATAATGGAAATTCCAACATCCAGCATTAGAGGAATGACTTAATAAAGTAGCAATGTTTTAGTTTCCTGGGATGCTCAAGCAAATAGCATAAAATGGGTCAAGTAAAAATATGGAAATTTATTTGCCCATGGTTTTGAGGCTAAAAGAAAGTACAACTCAAGGTATCATGAAGGCAATGCTTCCTTCCTGAAGACTGGTGTTCTGGAGCTGGCTGCCAAAGATCCTTGGTCACTGGCCACTTTGTCATATGGCAATTCACATGGCAGTCTCTACTGGCCTCTCTGTTCTCTTCCAGTTCCATTAAATTTCAGCTTCTGGCTTCTCCCCCTGTGGCTTTCTTGCCCTATGTCTGAATTTCTTCCACTTAAAAATGACTCCAGTAGTAGGATTAGGACCCATCCTGATCATGCTTAGCCACACTTTACCTAAAGTAACCTCATCAAAAGGTTTACTTACAATGGGTTCACACCCACAGGACTGGATTAAATTTAAGAACATGTTTTTCTAGGGTATACACAACTTCAAACCACCACACGCACCATAACTGAATACTTTGGCCATTAAATTAATCATTATGAAGACTATATTAAAATATGGAATAGGGTTTAGAAAATAATGTTAAAAAAGCAATTGTTTATAATTATGTATATTTTACAATGATGTAAAATATGAATATATTTACATATGTAAGGGGTGAGCAAAAATGAAGACATTTTAGGGTGTAACATAGTTCTTATACCTTCAAGTCCATGTATAAATGAAGAACCTATGTAGTTAGGTAATAGGTGTACTTATGTCAACTTTATAGACAAAGCAGGAGGGCACCCATAATATTTAAGTGATGTACCTGTACAATTAAGTAACCATTGGAGAACTGAAAATAGAAAAGATAGTACTTATATTTGACTCAAGTCATTCTAATGTGCTTCTGCCATAATTGAATTTCTTACAAGTTTTATAAGGATTATATTATTGACCTTGAGTGCTAAATAATTATGACACAGAATGTAGTACACTGGTAATATTGCCTTATGACACTGTGCATTAAACTGAAAAATAACCATAAGATTATATATATTAATAAGTACATTTTCAGAATTGTAATTATTTGATATGCTTAAATCAACTGCTAATTTGTATGGTTCACTTTAAAGTTACAGATTCCTCATATTTGCACTGTTATTCAAATACATTAATGCAGCTTTCAACAGTGATACATTTATTAATGAAAGTTTATTAATAGAGAATGTGAAAATTTAAATAGTAAATTATCTGAGGACTTTTTCTTGTTTACCACATTATGCATTTCTGTGTTACTCATAGCACAAATTTGTCTTCCTTAGGAATTTCTGTAATTATCTCTCATTTTTAAGACTGTATTTTAAACCAAGAATGCTTTCATTGAACAGCCACAAAGAGTTTTAAATATAGTTTTGAAAACACCCATTGTCTTAGTAGAACCAAATTTGTCCTTCTCACAAGTTGAAGAACTTTATCCTTAAGTTACAAAAGTAATATTTAAAATAAAATATCAAACTCTTAATACTTGAGTTTTTCTCAGAAATGTCAAGTATATTTATTTTAATCACAGATAATATTTTTTAATCTTATTCTCACCTGTGGATGGTACATTTAAATTGATTTCTGAAAATGAATTGGAAAGACATGAGTTCATAGTGATAGTTCTAATTCAAATGTACTATTAGGGTTTTTACTTAACTTCATTAATCTCGCATTTGTATCTTTCCTCCCACAGGGAATAAAAAGAATCCTACTTCTCAATAACACCAACATAATTACTCATTTGCTTTACTCCCAATACCCAATATATGCACAGCAGTCGCAGAATCACAGTACCAATAAAATCACCAATAACATGATTATTAAAAACAGATTAATAATCTTAGGGTTGTTTTTTCTTTTTTACACTTTTAACCCTTAGACTATATCCAATTAGGAGCTAAGTTAAATTACTGTGCTTTAAAGACATTTAAAATAGTTCCTTTTTCTGGCTCTGCCTTCTACTCAGTACATGGGTTTCTTTGTTTTATTTTTCTTTCATTTTTCACAATTACTTTTTAAAAATAAAATTAAATTAAATGTCAATTTTTCTAATCATTTAAAATATGCACAGGGTATCAAAGTAAATCTTCAAATAAGGTATGTTCAGAAAAGTCTAGCTTCTACCTCTGTCCTGCCCATACTATTCCTCCTACTCACTAAAGGTAACCATTGTTATTTTTTATTCTTAGGTTTACCTTTACATTGTTTATGCTTAAACATTTTTCTCTACCTTTTTCACTTCAAAAACATATTCTGAAATAACTCCATTGTAGTATTTATAGAGAGCCATAACTCCTTTTACAACTTCATAATGTCCCAATGGATTTAGCAATAATTTTCAATCTCTCCCTTTTTTGATGGACATTTGGATTGTTTCCAATCTTTACAAATAAATCTCAGTGAATAGTCTTGTAAATTCATCGCTTTGTACAGTATTTATAGGATAGATTCCAAAAAGCCAAAGTATAAATGAATATATGAATTTGCCATCAATATTCAAATTTCCCTTCATAAGAGTAGTACCATTTTGCATTTTCACAAGTAAGAAATTAAAATGCTTTCTCCCCATAGTTTAGCTACCAAAATGAATTGTTAACCTTTTGGATTTTTTTCAATCTGATAGGTGTGAAATGGTATATCCATGTAGTTTAATTTGCATTTTTCTGTATCAGTATGTTTTAATATCTTTTCTTACATAAACACTACTGTTTTAAAATTTTACATACTTAAAACTGAAAAATATTTTGTGACAGGTATAAAAAAAAGAAGCTAAGACATTTTTGTTCCAGGTAAATATTGGAAGTTGAACACCAGATTACTTTAGGTTAGGACTGGATTGTTTAATCCATGAGGAAAAGAAATAGGACTCTGAAAATAAACTTCAGAAGTTGAAATTTCAATTTTATTTAAACATTGCAAAACCATACAAAAGAAATAATCCTCATATTAATCAACAATACTGTAGTAAAGAAGTTTGTAGTAAAAAAATTTATAAAGTACTGATATCTTGATAATAAAGAAAAACCTATCATGTAATTGCAGTTTTTTGTCACTAAAGTAGATCATGTAATTTCAGGGATTTTTTTCCTAAAGTAGATTTAGAGTTGATAAAACACAGTAGACTAGTTTTTCATACTTCATGTCATACTTCAAAACCAAAGCCAGTTTGAGGAAAAAAAATCCTCCTCTGACAAGACCACAGGATGATGAGTTCTGGCCTTTGTTTTGTAATGTTTTAGTTTTCCTTTTGTTCCCTAAAAGCTTTTCAAAATATATTTCAATTTTCATAGAGGTTGAACAGAATAGATCCCAAAATTATTTTATTAATTGTGCATCAACAATTGGTGTCCTCTTCAACAAGAATTATGTTTTCTTTGGAAGCAAAATTTTTAAAGAAAGGCTTATGAAAAGTGATTCCTGTCAATTAATTCTTAGTTATTTTCTTTCCTTTCAGCACCTTCCCTGATAGGTATGGTAAGGAAGGACTGGGCATCCCAAAATAGCATTGCCCTATCATGGCAAGCACCTGCTTTTTCCAATGGAGCCATTCTGGACTACGAGATCAAGTACTATGAGAAAGTAGGTCTTATTTGGAGCTTCCTGAAACTCTATATATACATATATATGCATATATGTATATATGCATATAGTTGTTATACATTAATTTACTTTAAAATCTGTTTTTCTTTGGCTTAGCCTCATACTTAGTGTTTCTTTGAATCCTCTCTAATTTATTGTGTGCTTATAGTTTTGTACTTAATTTGTCTTGTTTCATGTCAGATTAAAATAGAAAATGCAAAATGTTCAACTCTGTCTTGATCTACTCTAGAGAATTTTACAATATAGTAAGAAGTAGTAACTCCTTCAACCTATAATTTTATTTCTTTAACATTGTTTCTATAATTCACTTGGGAAAAATTGTAAAATAGAATTCCTATAGCATGAGGCAAGTTAGTGTAGCCCATATACTTTGCCACTCAGTTTAAAGATACAGTCCATTATCATTGGGAAAGGATGGTTTAAGGGATAAATGGAAAGGGCTGATTTTCATTCATATCGACTATCGTATTTTATAGAAGCTAGTAATTAAATCTAGTTGATAAATCAACTGCTAACCTTGAATTTCATTTTTAAATATCATTTAAAATAATTCTCACTACCAACTTATATACATCCTTACATTTATTGAATTCATTCTTTATACATTTTTTTTCATCCTAACCATTATGATATTCTTGCTAAAGATATCACAACATAACACATAATTAATTTTGATAATGTTTCATTGTGCTAATACTACTTCTGGAATATTGAAAAAGGGAACATTAAATAGTATTTTTTTATTTAAAAAGGAAATATAGTAGTATGCTATAGTAGAAAAAACTTCTTGCATTTCTTAACTTATTAGAAACAAAGAACATCACAGATAAGGTTTATGTTTCCTCTGGAAAAATATACGGCAAGAGGAAAAATAAAATCCTACCTTTTACTATTCTACAGATTCTAAGCAATGTAGGTTTGATAAGGGAAACAGCAACTCAGTATCATACTTGTATGCATATTTTGCACTCTAGTAATTACAGCATTCTGTAGTGAATGAAAACTGTTATTGTTATTAACTGATATGGATAAATCCATAGTCTAAAACAGGAGAAATTTACTGAATATAAATTGGATTACAGAAACTGCATACTGGCCATGCCACCATATGCTTAGAAATCCTATTCTGGTTACCCTTTCAAATGTTACAATGTGTGACATGCTGTCAAAAGGGGAAAAAAATTATATATGTTCATCCCACTAGTTGATATAGAGCTTCATGTACTCAAAAATTCTGATTATGTACAAAACAATGCATGTGTGTGTGTGTGTATACAAGCAACGTCTCAATATTTCAGTGTTTTCTAAGGGTTATATTTCATATACAGAAAATCACTGTCTCATTTTCTAGTAATTTTTATTTCATATGTTGAGGATGGAAATAACTTGCATATTTTCAATTGAATACTAATCATATAGATTTAATAAAAGGGATATCACAGTCACCAAAATCAATACTTGAGAAATAATATTCTGAAAAATGAAAATTGACATAAAATGCATTAGATTTGAAACATTTGACTTTATTACATAAAATTTTGTTTTAATGATGGCGTAATGTTATGAAGGGATTTAATTTGTAAGAAAATGGCAATGATCCAAGGCTAATGGATAAAACAAGATCTTGGAAGTCAAAGGTTCCTAATTCATGTTCTAACTCTGACTACCAATATGCATGTGGCCAGGGAAAAGTCAATTAATCTTTCTGTGTCTCAGACTTCTCAGTTACAAAATGGAAATAAAGATATTTACGCTTCTGGTGGATTGTGAGGATTAATTATAAACAGACCTAAATATGAAAAGCACTTAATCAGTTAAATATCATTTAAGCAAGCTATAGGGAAATATTTGGTAGAATATTTCTGCAGAATCAGAAAACAATAGCATGGGGATTGTGTACAAACTAAATAAAAATTAGATTTTCATAAATAAAAACAGTGTATAGGCAACCAATAAAAGATTTGAGTATCAAAACCTTTTAGAGAGCACATAAAACAGATGACAGCACTAAAACTTTTCTCAACTATGACTTCAAATTCTATTTATCCTGTTCCCATATCTGCATCTATAACATAATTTCTTTCCAAGGAAATATTTTTGATAACAACTTTTAATGAGGGAAGCCTACAATAAAATCCTTAGTTAAAAGGCTAATCCTTCATAAAAACCTAAGTATTATCAAGTAAGAAAAGAAAGATACAAAAAGTTATATATAAAAACAATCTAATTTGGGGGACACAAATATTCCTTCATACATGTGTATTTGTGTGTAAGCACACACAATGAGTATAGAGAAAAATAGAATAGTGTGCACTCCAGGTTGTTTCAAGAGTTTCCTATTTCGGGGTGGGGGTAGCATATGTGGATGGAGACAGGGAAGAGAAAGGTAAGTGTCGAATATTGATAAATATGGATGGCAGATGAATGAACAGATGTATCCTAAAAAGTCTTAGTAATTGTCTTGATTGAGTTGCCCAAATGCAGACCCTGAGATAAGGATTCGTGTGCAAGTGATTAAGAAAACTAGGACAACTGGGTGTGGGGAAAGCAGGACTATGAGGGAAGATGTCAGTCAAACTCAGCATGACCTAGGGGAGTGCTGGAGTCTAAATTTTATCTCAGACTCCACAATTCATCTGTAGAGACAAAAAAGGTGGGCTTCCATACTCTAGCGCCAATCAATCCTTGGCTATAGGCCTTATTAGAGGGTGTACAGAAAAAAATCACAGTCACTTCTGGTTCCCTGTAGCAGCCCCAGTAGCTGAAAGTGAAGTCTCTAAAAGTCACAGGTACAAGCCTTTAGAAGCAAAACACCCAGAAGCTGGGAGATGAAAGAAAGAACAGGTAAAAGGGATCCAAGGAGATTTGGTAGAGCACCAACTATTAGCTAACGTAGCTAAGTGCTCAAAGAACGGCGAGATCATTTTAATCCTTGGCTTATTTTAATATTAATATTCCTCTCAGTCCTTCATATTGGCACCATGGCATTTAAATCTTGCATTTCTTCTTGATCAAGTGTAATGGAGGAGGTCAAGCCTGGGAAGGTTGACCGAATTCTTTGATATTCCAGAGAAACCACATGGGAGCCCAGCATGGGTCATACCTTTATTACTTCCTAACATAACCTGATGGCTGGGAGAAGCTCTTCCCACTTATAGGACCCAGTGGCGGAGGCTGGCTGGGAGGTGCAGCCTCTGGCTCTGTGCTGTGCTCTGCCTTGTCTAACAGAAGGCTTTTATATGCTTACAAAACAGCAGGACACAAGGGTCACTAGTTAGCAATTACCAAACCGCCTCATGATTATTACAGGTGTTCCTTCAATGCGTACATCCAACTCCCTGTTTGTGAGGGTCGGGTGGTTGGCCAGACCAACCCGCCTCCTTTCAAGGCCTCGTATTCACGGAAAGGGCATTCTGCCTTCATTTACCCTACATCAAGGTTACTCTGTATTTGATCGATGACTGATCCACAAATGACAATATGTATGCCATTTTCTAGAAATTGATGCTGTTTTATTTAGTTTTCATTGTTTTAAGTGCATTATTCTGTAAACCAGAAAAGTTAAGCTTCTTGGAATGTGAAATGTTTATAGATATCTAAGGTCAAACAACATACTGTGGTGACCAGTGATCTTTTCTCAGAGAGGGTGAAATATTGGAAAAATCACTGTGGCAGTTGGAGATTATTTTATAAATCCCCAAAAGAGAAAGATTATGTTTGTAAACTAATCTATTCCTCTGGGTGAGATATCCTTTGATTGCATTAAATTCAGTTGAGAGGCCTTTGATTAGATCACCTGTTAAGATTGATTTAGGGCTTTTTGATTCTACTACATCAGTGGGTGTGACTCAGGTTGAGTCCCTGCCCCCTTGCTGGGTCTGATAAAAAGGGACACTCATTCAGGCAGACACAGGAAGAGAGAGCGCTGTCATTTTTTATCCTGTCACATACAGAAAGGAGAAATCTCAAACAGCTGAGGCCCCAGGGAGAGATGAACCATTTGCCTGATAGCTTAAAGCTGAGATTGGGAAGAGAGCAGAACAGCCAAGATTGATAGAGGAGGTCCAGAAAGAAACAAGCCCAATGCCAGGAGAGAGAGGACTATAGGATCACTTAAGCACAAAGCCTCAAGAGACTGGGCCCATGTTGCTCAAGAAGAAAGGGTGAGCCTGGAGGGGAAAGCAGAGACTGGCCAGAGATCAGTGGCCATCTTTCTTCAATACATAGAAATTGACTTTGGTGAGAAAACACCTCTTATGGTGCCTTGAGCTTGACTTTTTATGGCCTTGGAACTATATGCTTTTACCACAAATAAATCTCCATTATAAAAGCCAATAGATTTCTGGTATTTTGCACCAGCACCCCTTTGGCAGACTAATACAAGTACCAATCGGGGTATTCAAAGATCTTCCATTGCTAGAATTACAAAGATCAAAGATCTGGGTTTGGCTTGGACCTTAATTGTTTCAGCCTGGTTTTCTCGTCTGTAAAAAACAAAGGCTTAGAAAAATAAAGTCTTCCAGTTCTGCCTCTTTCCAAATGCTGATGTAATTGTCTATACAGATACATAGATATGTTATTCTATCCCTCAAATAACTGTAGTGTTTCATTTGTCTACTAATATATAATAAATAATATTACTTATAGTAAATGTAGTTATATATTATTTTTTATTTTTTTATTTTTAAAGATATTTAGATTACATAAATGTTACATAAAAATATAGGGGATTCCCATATGGCCTGCTCCCTGCACCTCCCACATTTTCCCACATTAACAACATCCTTCATTAGTGTGATATATTTGTTACAATTCAGCATTGCCACTAAGAATGGATTTTAGTTTACAATGTAGTTTGCACTCCCTCCCACACAATTTTGTTGGTTATGGCAAGATATATAATGGTCTGTATCTGTCGTTGTAATGTCATTCAGGACAGTTTCCAATTCCTGAAAGTGGCCCCATATTTCACCTTTTATTCCCTCTCCCTCCCCTCAGAACCTCCAGTGGCCAGTGTCTCTACATCAATGATATAATTTCTTCCATTGCTAGAATTACATTAAGTCTATAGTAGAATACTAGTAAGTCTACTTTTAGTCCATAGTTCATTCCCCCAATCCTGAGGATTCTGGGATGTTGTTGCCCACTTCACCTCTAAATGAGAGGGGGCTTTGATCCCATGGGGCAGATGGATGGGACTCTCTTGCTTGCAGTTGTAGACTCGCTTTCTTGGGATGGTCATTGTCCATCACCATCTCCTTGTTAGTTGTCCTTGGTGAGTCTAATGAACTGGAGAATAGTTATATATTTAAATACATTAATTTAATTTATTTTTTAAAATTAAATATACTTAAAATATAAATATATATATTTAAATATCTCACCAGAGGGAACAGTAATCTTGACATCATAATTTTAAATAAAAATTAAGACCCTGCTAACATGGTTGTTTTCTATGAATGTGTGCACATGCATGCATGTGTGTGTGTGTGTGTGTGTGTGTTGAAGGTAGTACTGGGAATGAAATATACTGTTTTATTGGTTATAGCTAATAAAGTACTCTCCATTGAGTTTTAAAAATACTCATTTCATTTTCTCATACACAAGTCTTTCAAGTGAGTACAGCCTGAAAATGAAAATGCACTTTAAAATAATGAGGAATGTCAAGTATAAGTTACAAAAAAATTTGTATTTCCTATTTATTTACTAACAAGTTTTTTTCCAAAAACAAGCTTACTCTTAGAATGAGGAAACTAAGACATCTGCTACCAACCCCTCAGTCTCCACCTTTTGCCCAATTCACTTTTCTTCTTCTTCTTTGTTCTTTTATTATATCTATCAAAATAAACCTTGATTAGAGTTATTTAGCGGTGTATCTGACTGTCCCACTAGTTTAAAAACCTGAAGAAAGGGGATCATTTCTTAATCATCTTTGTCATCTAAACCCCATCCTTGTCATTTGCTCTCAAATTCTAGCTGAATTAGTAGAATTCACTCTTTGTTCAGAACTCAATCACAGAAAACTTAAGAAAAAAATAAACCAGCTATTTTGAGATAGAAAAGAAGGAAGGAAGGAGGGAGGGAGGGAGGGAGGGAGGGAGGAAGGAAGGAAGGAAGGAAGGAAGGAAGGAAGGAAGGAAGGAAGGAAGGAAGGAAGGAAGGAAGGAAAACTTCCTGAATTTCCTGTTTCTACATCTTTATAAGAGGTACTGCTCTTAACTACTATTAGTAACTACTATTACTCCTTCCCTTTTACAGATGAGGAAAAAAGGAGTGTAACTTCACCAAAATCACACAACCAGTCAGTGGCTGTTAACACTGGCCAAGATACTTCACCACAATTGGATGTCTCAGAGAAGTTAGTGTATTTTCTGCTGATGCCAATTTTCTGAGTTCCCCAAGGCCAAACAGTTCACTACTCTCTGATGCTATTTTGCATCTGTAAAATGGCAGTGATAAACATACCTATCTCATCAGGGTGTTGTATAGCTCCACTAATTAACAACTGGTAGCTCATTTTGCAAACATGAATCCCCCATAACAGTTGATTATTCTTACATCCAGTAGTTAAATTTACTGTGACTAGTAAAAGTCTTTTCCTTAAAATATCCATATTAATTTTTTTACCGCAGTTGGCAGTTTTTAGATTTTGTTCGAGAAGACTCATTGTAAGAAAGGAAGCATTTCTTATATCCAGATGGTTAGTAATTTTCTATGTAAAATCCTGAATTAATTTAATTTGCCATTGCTCATCCACAGATTATAGAATAAGGTATGTATGAGATTTAAATGCAAATATATAATTTCATGACACTGAGAACAATGTATTGTTAAAAAGCTGAAGAAATTTGTGAAAAGCTCCTCATTATGGGAAATATTTTCATCACTCAAAGACAGTTTAAAGTAGCCTTTTCTGAGAGATGTTTGAATTCTTCCTGTCTTTTCTAAAAGTCACATACTTCTCAATATTAAAAGGTGAACAATGTCTCTATTTTTCCTCCCCTTCTCTCTCATTCTGTTTTCTCAAGATGTTTTTTTTTCCAACTGTCAGTTAAATAAATAGCCCTCATTTTTCTAATGACATATAATCAGCAAATATATACTTTATGTATATAAAGATATGAGACATTTATTGTATCAATAAACAACTTTAAAAAGAAAGAAAAAAATCCTTCTTTCCTTTTAAAGTAATCAAAAGACATTCTCCATGTTCTTTTGTTGTATTTTCTTTACTTAGGTGTTTGCCCAAGGGAAGAAGAGAATTTTTTTCTTTACTTTCAGTAATTCTACTCTCACCTTCATCCATTATTTAGGCACAGAAACACATCTCCTTCCTTCTGTCACCCTCCCCTTATGGCCATCTACCTTGTACATTTTCTAAATCTAAATGTAAACCTGCATGCAAACCTGAACATGGTTAATATTCAAGGAACTAAGAAAAGCATATGCTAGAGCCCTGGATATGGCTCACCTGGATCACCTGAGGATCTTGTTGAAATGCAGATTATGATTTAGTTGATGGGAGGGCAGGGGGAGGGGAAGGTGGGATGGGACTTTGCATTTCTAACAAGTTTCCATGTGATGCACTGCTGGTCAAGGCCTACGCTTTGAGCTGCAAGTCTCTAGAGGTCCTGTCTCTCCATGACCTAACTTTATCTACTGTAGGTAGAGGGAAAAAATCATCACAGCCCTCCTAAAACATACCTGTGAACTTATATATTGCTATATCTTTATAACTGGCTAGGACCTCTGTGGACATGATATGACTTGTATTATATTAGAACCAAAACTATTAATCTGAAGCAAAATGCAGTAAATAGAAAATCAAGTCAGTTTCAGACACAGTTTAGGGTTTCTAATGGACTAAGCAAATTCCTAAGCTAGTAAATGAACTTTCTGTGTTCTTTCTTTTTTCTCAATAATTCTTAATTGTTGCCATGTCCACCACAGAGAAATTGGATATGAGCATTTGGTACTAATTAAAATAACATTACCTGAAAGAAAATGAACAGCAAGGGAATTTCCTGATACAAACAATCATTATGAAAATTTCATATCCAATCTCCATGTTGTGCAGCAGGCATTCCACTGTGGAAGCCTGCCTGGTTTAGTAAGCCCGGGGAGTCCCCATGGGGCCTAGAGCAGATCCTCACGGTAGCAAGGCTGGGATTGGTGCCAGCACTGCAGCAACAGCAGCAGCTGCTTGGTTTGAACAGATCACCATGTACAAGCATTTACACCTTTGCATCAAACATAAGAGTGTGCACACATGAAATTGCAAATGTCTAACTATGCTACTTTTAAAGTGTCTCCTATTTCAAAAGTGTTGTACTATCTTTCGGTTTGGCTTGGTTTGAGGAATGGGTGTGTTTAAAATTAAAGGAACTGAATTTAGTTTGTCAAAGATTTGGTACATCTGAAGAAGGAAAAGACAAAATTGATGTTGTACACTGAATATACTTCATTCAAAACTTTGGAACACACCTGCCTAAATTTATAGACTGAAATAAACGCTATAAAACATAATGAGCATCATAAGTTTATGCTTTGGTTTCCAAGAACGATAAAACAATACTCTCCCCATCACTGCTCAGAGGGCCTGGGGTTCTTTTGGTGGCACTTATACCAATCAAGATTTATGTAGTCGCCAGAAATGCAGGCCTAGCCCTGACGTTCCTGTGTAAAACTATGTAAGGCTGCACATTAATCACACTTCTGCCAACTTGCTGTTTCAATCAGCTCTAAATTAAACATTTTAATTCAGTTTCACCTCCTAAAGTCATATAATCACTTGCTTCCCTATTCTTAGTCATACTTTTATTAAATTGCTTCCTCATCACTTCCCTGAATTCCATGTCTTTATCTCTCTTTGATGAAGTTAGACTAAATAAAGTTCTTTAGCAATTTTGAAAGTCCATGATTGCAGAAACATCGTTTTTATTGCATCTTGCTTTGCTATGCAAGGTGACAGAAAATAATCAAGTAACGGTAATGAAGGAATAAGAAATTTGATGTTTACAATGAAAATATGAAATATGAAAAACTACACAGAGCAATTCAATTTCCTCAGCAATCTGGAAATCTGTATTTTTATAACCAAATTTTACATTTCAAAGAAAGGAGGAAAATATAATGCTATTTTTAAATGACTAATTACTTACATAAATTTCCACCTCCCCTTATAGAATCCTGATTGTTTGGAAGCAAGAAAATACTACTATGTAGCCTATAGCTTGAGGAGTAGAGCTTATAGTACCTGCAATATAAAATGAATAGAGGATCACAATGCCCCTTTAATTTGGGGGTAGGAGGATACTAGAAACTGTTTTGGGAATAGTATTTGGGCTAATACCCACCAAGAACCAGTGTAACCTTAGGGTTTACAATATTAGTATTTTTCTATTATATTTTCATTCCTTCAGAAAATTCCTACCAGGGAGCGTCAAGGATACCAATTCAAACTCCCTGTAAACTTCTAATCTAGTTTGGTAAAAAAACAGACAAAATCCCCACAGATAAAAACCAATTACTCAAATGCCATATTCACTCAAACTACTTTCAGAGAACTACTCTTCCATTTATGGAAATTAATGGAAAATGTAAACATAATGTTGTTCCTGTTGAAAACAAAATAGACAATATACAAGGCAGACGTCTTTCTATCCTAAAATGATAAAAGAGTACATTCTACTATATAATACCTGTAGGTAAATCTGGCCAGATTTTCTAATATAAATTTCAAGCTAAGTGCTACAACTAGTCTTTGTTATCTAATGCTTAGAAAATTTCCATTGACTGCCACATGGCCTTATTAAAATGTCGACTGAGTCACACTACCTGGAGAAAAATGTAGGATTTGGCTTATAGCAAATGCAGTAAAAAGACAACCATATTTTTGCCTATTCATATGCAATTGCCTTTTTGGGCTAAAAACACAAACAATTACTAATTCATGATTTTACTTTTTCTCTTCTAATACTCTACTGCTGCTCTCTTTTTAATTCAGCACTTAATAAGAAAATCTATAAATCGAACAAAGACATTTATTTCTTCTGAGGATTTTTTAATCTGTAATTGTATAAAAAATTATATGACGTTTACCTTGAGAGATTTCCTTAAAAAGGTGAGGTGGCTGTTTATAGAGTTGCATT
Source organism: Cabassous unicinctus (assembly GCA_029593785.1). Lineage (NCBI taxonomy): Eukaryota > Metazoa > Chordata > Mammalia > Cingulata > Chlamyphoridae > Cabassous > Cabassous unicinctus. Next base: position 3,749 of record JAQZBX010027473.1, on the reverse strand, counting down.
GTTTGACTCCATTTTCCTATAGGGATTTATTATTTTTATTCAAGGAAATAAGAGAACATACAGAAGGTAATGCAGAGCAGCAACTTTTTTTGGTAGTTGTCTTCGTTTCCTAGAACTCCTGTAACAAAGTACCACAAACTTGGTGGCTTCAAAAAACAGAAATTTACTGTTTCGCAGTTCTGGAGGCTATAAGTCCAAAATAAAGATGTTGGCAGGGTCATGCTTCCTCTGAAGCCTGTAGGGAAGAATCTGTTCCATGTCTCTCTCCTGGCTTCTGGCAGTGGCTTGACAGAAATCCGTGACATTCTCAGCCGCAGTCTTCACACGGCGTTCTCCCATCTCTCTGTGTCCAATTCTCCCCTTCTTATAAAAGCACCAGTCATACTGGATTAGGACAGACCTCATCTTAACTGATAACATTTTTAAAGACCCTTTTTCAAACACGGTCACATTCATGAGACGGGGTTAAGACTTGAACATATTTTTTTGGAGAATGCAATTCAACATAATAGAAACAAATCAGGGATTTTGGGGGGATTCCCCCTGGAAATAGCTCCCTTTGATGAAGGCTTGTATGGAATGCTTTGTGTATGTATGTGTCTGTGTTTAAACTGTGCATTTTTAAGTACAGTTTTAATTGGGCTCTGTAGATTTCAAAATATTGGCATATAATAAAGAAAATGTAACCTTTAAATTAAAATTTCCCTTAAAAATATGGGCTGCTCCGTGCCTCTGAAGCCTGATAGTAATTTGCAGATTTTTACTGCCAGAGGGGAAAGTCTACCGTCCAAGATTTGCACCATATCCAGAAATAAGAAGCTTGCCCTGTAGGAGCAAGAGAACCCTTGTTTACTCCAAGGCCAAGATTCTACTTTGTTGGATGAATTAGAAAATAAGAAATAGAAATAAGAAATGAACCAGCAGCTAAAATGTTTGCACATTTCTAACACTTGAATATATTTTCAGTCTTGAATGAAAGAAGAGAAGATCTTGGTTTAATACCTAAATTGGATTAGGAAAAAAACAAAAATAATACATTTACTGAGTGTGCTTTACCCATATTAACTTATATTAAGACAAGTTAATTTGTTGCCTAAATATATTTTTTATTTCATTTTCTTATTAACTTGTCAGTTGGATGCCAAAATCTATAATAATAAAAATATATTTAGCTATTAAAAGAACATTAAAAGTGACTATTGCTTATTTCATTTTTCTTATGCTCTTATTTCATTTTGGCTGACACTTTTGTGAATTCACATTGATACCAATGAAATAAAGTGTTTGACACATAAAAACAAACATGTACTGTGATTTAAAATCATAAAGCAACTGAAATAAAACTGAACTGGACAGTTCTATCAATTCTGTCCCTACCTAGTTGTAGACCTTGTACAAGCCTTTAAATTTTTCTTTGCTTCAAATTCTCCCAACCAAATTGTAAATGGACATATTATATTACTTTTTAGCTCCTTTTAAGCACTTTTTCAGACTTAAAGGAAGTAAATTACTATCTAGTCATAGTGGATTTTGACAGACATAGGTTAGAATTCAGGCTCTGACACTAATTAGTTATGTGACCATAGGCAACTATTTTAATTTCCCTAAGGCTTATTTTCCTAATCTGTTAAGATAGAAATGATAACAAGAATATAAGGTTATTATGAAATACAAAATAAATGAGACCTTTAATTGTAAATCATTTTGCTTAATGCCTGAAATATTAATCACTCAATATATATAACTTGCTAATACTGATATTAGTTTTAATATTGGTACCAAATTTTAATATGGCTCCAATCCTTGTACAGAGTTCTTTAAATCTTTGTCATCCATGTAGAATGGCATCTTACACAAATTGCAGGTATTGTCATCAAAAGGACTATTGGTATTCTATAGATAATATGCTAATAAGTCAAGGAGGTATCAAGAAAGTAACTACTATGTACATTATAGAACAGAACCATTTCCTATATTTAAAAACTATCATCCACATCAAAAATGATTCCATCCTAAGTTATTTCATTGTCACAGTTAAGAAGTTTTAATATAAGTATATGTCAACATTCTAATTTGGAAATCACATAATTGCTTAAAATATGAATTTACATATTTTATGTACTGAAAAACATTTGACATTAAGTAAGAGACAGAAAATTATTCTTAAAAGTTAGAAGCCAATTTACAGTACTATAGCAATAACTATGGAAAAATAGTTTCATTATTATTGTAATTTCCAAGTATATATTAAATATGAGTTGATAACATCATAGTATATATTTTACTTTGATTTAGTATCCATACTCTTCTATTTAAGATAAGTTTTTCATATATGAAAACAGTTCAAGTTATTTGGGCAGTTTTTATTATTTTATTATTCTCTATTTGGAGTAAATTTCTCTAAAGCAGGGGTTCTTAAGGGATCTGTGAGCTTGAAGTGAAATTCAGAAAAACATTATTCTTGTGGGGACGTGTTGGTGCAAGTGTGATATACTTATTGAATACTACACAGTATAGTGTGGACTTAGTAAGGGGTCCATGGTTTTCACCTGACTGGCAAAGGGGTCCATGGAACAAAAACGGTTAAGAATCCATGCTCTAAAGTCTCCACCTGTCATCTCTGGCCTCATTGTTTTTGTTTCCTCTTCACCTTTGCTTATAGTCCTTAAAGCCCAAAGTAGAATATGCAGAAGATATGATTCCCAGATATTCTCTTGCCCTTATTTACCATCTTTGCAATAGCAGTCTTCTCTCACTAATTATTAATCATTCCTGGAAATAGAGCTTTATAGAAAAGTAGGCAAGATTGAGTTAAATAACTAAAGCATTTACAAAAGAGATTAACAAATTGAGAGCACAAAAACCCTCTTAGAGTTATAGAATTCAAGTATTGTAATGATTAAAGCTAATTCAATCTAACTTGGAGGAAGGAACTTCTGAGGAAGCTAGACCCAGAATAATTGTGGCTTCTGTGATGTAAGCCAAGATCATAATACAAGTTTCCTGAATACAAGGCCAGTGCTCTTCTAAAGCTCTACATTATTGGTTTTTAGAGAGTACCACCACTAGGCTGTCTTTACAGGAAAAAAATACAGAACATGAAATCCATCTACAGATCAACTGTATTAGTTTTCTATTGTTGTACAATATATTATCCCAAACTTAGCAACTTAAAACAATGAACATGTATTATCTCACAGTTTCTGAGCATCAGGTATCCAGGAGTGGCTTAGTTGGTGTGGTTCTGGCTTCAAGTTTCTGACGGGATTGAAGTCAAGTTGTTGGTGGGGGCTGCAGTCAGCTGAAGGCTCTTCAGGGGCTGGAGGATTTTTTTTTTTTCAATATCACTCATGTAGCTATTGGCAGGAAGCTTCAGTTCCTTGCCATGTGGACTTGTTCACATCAAGGCAGCTGGCTTCCTCCAGGGCTAATGATCCAAAAGAGAGAGAGTACGTTCCAAGATGGAAGATGTGGTGTCTTTTATAGTGTAATCTCAATGGTGTGGACACCATAAGGTGAGAATTATTGTGGGGAATTTGGGGACCTGCCTCCCACATCAGCCCTCTTGGCAGGATCTGTGGTGCCTCACTTTGGCTTCAGCAGAAATATAATCTCTGAAATGCCCATAGTTTTAAAATAATACTGTAGATAGTTCAGTGATTTGGCCATTTAATGGTTGAATTTCCCTGGAAGATTGGACTATGCTGTCCAGAATTAAACATTTAAATTTTTTTTTTTTTTTTTTTTAT